>VWPU01003278.1:152344-224501 GCA_013398955.1 Callaeas wilsoni | reverse complement strand
AAGAACCCAAACCCCTACATGCAATGAATCCACGCTAGTTGTCTTGAGGTAAAAGGGTAACGATGGTACAGTACTGTAGTTTTACATACAAACGGTATCCAAATTACATACACATGGAGCTGTGGTATAACTAAATGGTCCCTGAGATCTTCCGCAGATGGCATCACATTGAAGCAGCACACCTACCACAGGGATAAAATTAATTACACAAAGATGTGGGCAAAGGCTGTACTTAGGATGTATTTTGTGTCAAATTAACCAAAATCCACTTGCTCGCTCTGGAGGAGGCAGTGAGGACTTGGGGATAGGCACCATCAGTTGTCAGCAGCCAGTGAATTCAGTGTTCAGTGAGATACACAGCACCGAACACTGGCTCATCTTTATCCAGACTCTCACTTCCATCACCAGAGTAACTACTGAAATAAAAGGAGACATTTATTAAAACAAAGTAAAATAGCTTGTCGAGCAAAAAGCCTTCATCAGCTCGTTCTTAGTCTGCAGTGTGGTGATGGGCTGTTCTGAGAACAAACCCCAAACAAAAAGTCTGTAGACCCAAGGCAAGAAAAGCAGCGGAAGCAAGAAAAAGCTCTCTCTTAAGCATCCTGGTTTCAGCCCAGCTTGAAGTGACTGTGAGACAGCATCAGGAGAGAGATTAAGCAGGGAAGAGGGAGAGTTAGTTTTCCTTAGGGAGCTCATACTCAGAATTTCTATACAGGAATTTTGAGACAGAAAGAGTACTTGATGCAACTGTTTTTAAAATCATAGAAAAATTTAGGTTGGAAAAGTCCTCTAAGATCATTGAGTCCAACCACTAACCCAGCACTGCCAAATCCATCACTACACAATGTCCCTAAATGTCACATCTACATGTCTTTTAAATGTCTCTGGGGACAGCGACTCTTCTACTTCCCTGAGCAGACTGTTTTGGTACTTAACAACACTTTCGGTGAAAAAAATTTTCTGATATCCAACTTAAATCTCCCCTGAGGAAACTTGAAGCCCTTTCCCCTTGTTCTGTTACCTTGGGGAGGAGACCAACCCTTACCTTGCTACAGCCGCCTTTCAGGTAGTGACAGGGTGCTGAGCCTCCTTTTCTGAAGGCTAAGGAATCCCAGATGCCCGAGCTGCTCCTCAAGATTTGTGTTCCCGACCCTTCTAAGGAAATAAAATTTACCTGGTTTGTATGTCTTAGTTCCACCTCCTCTCAGTAACTTGTGAATTGTTTTGCCTGCTTAAGCTACCTCTAACACATGTTAGAGGTATCAAGGATGTGAATTCTTCCAAACATCACAGAAGCACACAGCCAGGTGGAGAAGAGAGACACAAGTCTGTGTCCCCACAACAGGGACTGGCAGGAGCTCAGGTGTCATTTGGACACCAAAGCAGACTCTTTTTGACTGTCAGGAGCTCTGAGTGCTCCAGCCACAGCAAAGAAATCAAACAAGGTAGGGCACCATGGAAAATCAAGCTACATATTTTTTGCTATTCCTAAAGTGTGGCTGTTTTCCTCAGAAAGTCCTTTGAAGCCTTAGAGCTGGCAGTCCTCCTGCCATGTAAACCTAATGTAACACCCTGCAAATTCTATAAGCCATAATAATTTATTTCTCCCATTTGGTTGTTCCAGAGCAGGAATTGAAATTAAATGCACACATTTCAAAATTTCACGTTAGGCGAGCCTAATCTATACGTATTTACACAAAACATAATGAGTTCCACAGCCCCAAGGGTTGTATACTCTATAAACTTAGTTGCAGTGATTATTTATATGAAGAAGATATCTTCACAGCCAGAAGGACGAGAAATAACTTAGGTTCTGTTCAAAACTTTCTAGCTTCTAGAAAACAGATTCACGACCCTAAAGAAAAAAAAAAAAAAAAAAATTAAAAGCATAAATACATAATAAAAATCCTTACAGTTTCAGAGATTAGTTTAAATGACATTACATTGAAATCTATAATTTTCCCAGAACTTCAGCAGTGGTTCTCCCAGCACAAGCAATAGTGATTGCATTTTAAAGTACTATACTTTTTCCAAAATACAGCTTAAGCAAGAAATTTGACATGAAAATATGAGTTTATAGAACGTTACCTAGACCTGTTATGGCCAAGAAACAGAAAAGAACAGCTAGCTATTTTTTCTCTTACTACTTTATATGGAATTATGCAAGAACAATTTCCCTAGATTATCATAATTAAGCAATAGAGATTGCACTTTTGTTTCAGCAATAAATATTTTCACATTTCCATTTGCACCACTAAGTAGCTTAAGAAATATTTACATTCTTTGCACTATTCTATGTAAAAGCTGTAATGAGAGTAAAAGAAATTGTTGGGGTCACTTTTTAGAGCAACAAAATCTGAAAATATTATTACGTAAAAAGCAGTTTTCTAGTAGCACCCACAGAAATCTGAACCAGAGTTTTGAAATGCCAGTCTGGGTTTTGGTTACCCAATTTGCACAATTTTAATGAGATGTGAACTGTCAGTTTTACATTTTACAAATGCACGCTTACTAAATAGATATCTCAGCTCTACACATCCAAAAATTATTATTATAAAACAATATATATATTGGGAACTGCCAATAATCCTGACCCTAGATTGTGCATTACCTGTACATAACACTCAAATGTAGAAAAAATGAAATCTTTCTGATATATTTTATTTATTTCACTGATAGAAAAAAATTGTCATCCTTCTTGCTTTTAATCCTTTTTGGCTTTTAATTTTCACTGAAGTAGATGATGGTTTCCTGTGCTCTTTTAATTGCCTATTCTAAGCTGTGATTTTTTTTGTTGGGATCATTAGCATAATGTAAAGACTGGAGCATAGGTATTTCCCTTACCAGATTAATCCTTTCCAGCTGATTTGCTAAGGCATATGTTCTAATAATTATGGTTTTCCTCCTGAAAATATACTTCCTCACTTAGCAACAGTCTATTATTATTATTAAATATCCTTCAAAAAGGTAATTGAGTTATTTGTGGTCTCTTATATTTCCCCATTTCCCTTTTTTTCTTCATTGTTCACCTTAGAAACTGGTAGAAAGTGTTACTTCTTTTTACTCAAATGGTCAAGCAAAATATGCCGATGTCCAAGAGAAACAGCTGATAATAAAATTGGGCACGAGTATTTATTTACGGAAATTCTATGCCTATTCCACAACAAAATTAATGCCAAAATAGCAGAGGCTTTTTTCTTGACTTAAAGATTCAGGTCTTTTGAGCCAAGCCCTTGCCAAAAGCTTTCCTTTCTCATTTTTTTTTTCTCAAGACCATACTGTAAGAGCTTTCTCTCTGTGCCCCTGTTGTGCTTAGCTGTCTCCTTGTCTCACACACAGCTAGTTTCATATAATTTCCTCATCTCTGCATTTTTTACAAAATCTTCAAAGAAAAAAATGCAACTGAATGGTCTGACTCATGGTCCAAATTTCTATGTGGGTAATGGTTTCCTCTTGTTTACCAAAACAGCATTTAATTTTTCCTTGATCTACTCTAAATAAAAGCTGGTTTTCAAAAGATTGTTCAATGCATCTGCATCCTCTCTCTTCCTTCCTTAATATTAATTTTATCCTTTGCCTTCATAGAAAAGAAAATACCAATTTCCCTTATTGCATGATAAGAAAGCAAAGATTTTCACATGATACAAATTAAATATGGATCTAATTGCATGTTATACATATATTTTTTACATCAGGGCAATTTTACGTCAATCCAAATTGGTTTTGTGGCTGTCCAAGCCTGCCTCACTGCTTCCCACCCAATTTGCTTTCAACCACCCAGGATGGGCATCTTTCACTGAGCCCCCAAGGAATGTCTGTTGTTGCTGTGAATTCTGCTGACTGAGACAGGTCTTACTCATTTTGTTCTAATGGAAAATTCATCTCTGTCACAGGAATATCCTGCCATCAGTCTGTGCCAAGAACTCACATCGACATCAATGGGAGCTTCGCGTGCATGGTGCAGGTAGGGTATAATCATCATTATTTATTAAAAACTAATGGAGTCCCAGGCCTGGATCATTAAAAGTTACAGTTGAGATGCAGTCCGTATAAGACTGGTGATTCTTTAGGAGTGGTGGTATTTTCTTTTATTCTCTGTTTCTTTGCTGTGTTTCCACAATATTTAACATGAGAAGTGTGTGGTTTTTTTGCTTCAACAACTAATCTAAGTGTGACAGTGAACTACTGAAACTATTTGGAGAACTGGCTAGAAAAAGTGTGTTATAATGATTCTTCTAGAAGATTACCTGGATTAAAGGCAGGGTCTAGTTACTCCTGTATGGATATCTGTACAGGCTTGATAGTGATCAAAATGTATAATTTGTCCTGTAAGTTGTAAATGTCTCATATTTACCTCTCCTAGGATTATGCTGTGTTCTGAACAACCCACCAAAGTGTTCAAAGATAAGCAGGATAAATGAGAGTGCCAACATTTATTTTATTAATTGCATAAAATTTACCTACCTCACCATCCTGTGTAAACCATGATTTTTATATTCTTGCTATTTCCTTTCATTTAAAAAACAGACAAGTCTGGGAAGCTCCTGATATATTCTCAGTTTTCTGTGCTATTTTACCTGCCTTTGTGACCACAGGACTTGACTAAGGCGAAGACAGCAGCTCATGGAATTATTTCAATGACTGTTTAGTCCAGAAATTAGTCTCCTGAAGCACCAAGCTGTTGCACTCTTAGCACATTGCATTTGATCCAGCCAGATCTACTTTTTCTTGTTCTGTTATTAATGAGAAAAAACAGACCTAAAGCCTTATTTTGTGCTATTGATCACATTTTGCCCCACAAATCACTCCTCGTGCACAATCCTTCAGCTGCCTCCTGTGAGGAATTCAGCAAGTACAGAGTGAATTTCTAATCAGCTGTGACTGTTCAGCACTAGGGCTGGCAATTATGCTCCCAGTGCCTGTATCTGCAAGTGTTATACATTTGTATTTGCTTCTTGCTGAGATCACGCAGTTGGGAAAGCAATCATGCTCCATTACTCCTGGGTTTGACTCTTGGCCCATATGGCTGCTTGCGGACAGTCAGTGCTTTGCTTCATTTATAGCTAACATGGTTAATGACTCTTTGCTTTCTGCAAGTCCTGAGCTGCTGAAATTTGCAGCTGCTCTTTGTCAGTGGGGAAAGCTTCCCCTCTCTCACATTGCAGATTTCTGTTCTACCTAATGGCAACTGGACAAGCATTCTTTTTTGGGATGTGAGGAGGATAGGAAAGATGAAGCAAGTGGTTGCCCTTTCACTACCAGCAATTTTATCTGGGAATGGATTATAGGAGAGTTTTCAGTCTGGCTCCAGGGAGTACCACTGCCCTAGGATTGCTTTACTTAAGGTCACAAATGATTTATCACCAGCTGCTGATTCAAGTTAAATTACAGTACTCCTGCTGATGGATCTTTCTGCTGCCTTCAGTACAGTAGATCTTGGAACTTTGTGGAATCGTTTGAAGCAATTGCTTAGATTATGAAGCACCATCCCCGATCAGTATCATTCAGAATTGATGGTGTATTATCAGGCTGTAACTTGGCAATTGTGGATCAAGTTCTGCCTCACTGATCACATTGCTCCTCAGAATATAATATCCTATAATCCTCTCTCTTTTTATTTGCTACAGATGTGGATGGAATTCTCTAGCAGCACAATATTAATTTTTACTGTAATACAACATATAGATGTATTTGTCTTTTACAGTTTAGCTTCTTGCTGCAGTTCAGCCCACATCTGTTTGTTTTACCAAAGCATGATCTTGGATAGTCACAAAAGTTGGAAACCAAACTGAGATTAAATATAATTGCTTTTGGCAAACTCTCTCTGTCTACTAGGTGGTTCTTTCTAGGCAATTGAAACTATCTATGCATATCTAAAGTATGCATCTGGAGCTGGTCAGAACATTTTCATTAAATGAAGTCTCATCAAAATATGCTGCTTTGTCGGAGCCAAAAATTTTGCAGAAAACATGTCTGTTTACATGAAGCTTTAATCAGGGATGTATTCAAGATTCAAGGCTATTGGTCACTTCTGAAGGCAAAAACAGAAAAAGCATGCAGTCTGTTTGAAAATCCAAGATTTTTCATCTCAAACCAATTATTTCTGAAAAACATTCAGGGGGTTCTGGTTGTGTTCCCATGCCAACTGAAGACAATGCTGACACCACAAACGCTGCCATGAAGCAATTACCACCCTCTGAAAGGGATGCTCACAAAAGCTGTACCTGCAGCATCCCTTCAGCTGCACAGAGCACCACATGTAGGTTATGGTGAGTTCAGGAGCTGAAGGACTGGGATGGCATGGGGCTCTGTCATGGTAATTGGCAGATCATGACTGGTCTTTCACTGTCTGGGAAGCTGTAATCAACAGAAAAAACTGCTTTGTTATGAGATATTCCAGGAAAAAAAAACCACTTTCCACCCCTGAAAAAAAAAATTCCTGGTCAGAGAAAAGATAAAAATTCAAAATCTAATATTTTCCAGAAATTAAGATATGGATGAAAATAAGTGGTCAATAGCATGCACCACTACTTAAATATTTTAAATATGTTTTTGATATTCCAGGAGGTTTTAACTCTTTAATTAAAGTTTTAAACTTGTTGATATAAGCTTTTCAATGTGAGAAATATGCATATAAAAAGATCAATCTCTCAAAATCTAGACAAACTTTACAATATGCCATCCTTTAGAATTTACTCTTACAGGTTTTTCTGTTTCCTAATCCTAAGGGTAAGCTCAGCTGAATTCTGTCAAAGAGAAGTACTGAACACTTGTTTCCAGGAGAGAGGTCTAGCCACGGCTCATTTACCCAAGCTCTGGACAAATGGACTTCTCAGAGACGTTTCTTGTTTTGCTGTCCTTCACAGAGCCCAGCTTGGTGATCCAAGGGCACATCACCCTCCCCCAGGTTCTGCAGCCCCAAACAGGAACCTCGTAAATCCATGTGCTGGGGCCAGGCACTGCCAGCTGCTGGGGCTGCGCAGCTCTGCAGTGCTTTGGGAGCGGTAGCTCCAGATCTACAAACCCAGCACCATCTGCTCCAATAGACCTCCGAGATCTTCAGGTCAAGTGCTCACCTTCAAGCAGAGGAGGATGTCTGCTGCTCAGATCAGCCAGAGAACAAGAGACCGGTGCAGCAGACGAAGGCGGATGCGCTCGCGGTTTGAATGGCAGTGCTGATTCCAGGCTTCCCAGGCCGGTGCACACCCTTCACACAGGGACATACCGATGGCCCTTCTACCCTCACGCTGGGTCGGTTCCCTGTAGGCAACTGAGGTCTCTTCCTTGTGGGACAGAAGGGCCAGAAAATCCAGTAAGCCCTGTTCTGCTTCTTCTTTAGGTTGTGTAGAAAGCGTGTAGGTGATTGCTTTGTTGTAAACGGCTCAGTAACAAAAATATTAAATTAATATAATATTAAATAATGTAAATAATTGGCATTTAGGGTGTGCCATGCGAAGCACAGCAACAGGCTGCTTGCACAAACAGCTCTCAATTATTTGGTAAAGCAAAGATTGCAGAGGCATGGAAAAATATTTTATCTTTACGTGCATGCCACCCCCACACACCTACTGATGGCCACCAAATGTATAGTTCTGCTTTGCATTAGCCACAGTCAACAGGGTCAACTGGTTGTTACAAGCTGGAAAAACATTGCCAATGTTATAACAAGGTGCATTAACACCAGCAGTCTGCCACTGATCTCCAGTCATCCCCATTGCTCAGCACCTAATCTTGAAAGGATTAGGAATATGAAAAACAAACTAAAACAAATTGTGATCTATGTTTAAATAAAACAATCACAAAATTCATAAGACCATTAAAGTGTTGCAGGGGAAATACTTCTCATGTGTGTTTAAAAATACTTGCAGTGGCTTTATTTTTTATTCGTTACTTTGTCTCTGCTGTTTCAGAGCCTGAAAGAGACTCATGTTTTCCTTCCTGATTGTATACAAGATGCTGCGGAGTCTACATTTGATTTTAGGTTGCTTGTTGCCAGTCACTTCCTTCTTGTAGATCCATAAGGCACTACCCAGAGCTACTACACCAATAAGTGCCAATAGTAATGCAAGACACTTAATTAACAAGCATTCAAACTCTACTTTGCAATAATTTAAGTAATCATAACTTAAACAAACACAAATCTTATAGCCCTAGTAGGTCTGTTCTAAATACTGGATTATTATACTAGTCTTAGTAATAGTCCAGAATGTTTTGGAAATTAAAAGTTCTCTTCCCCTGCAACATTTAAATACCATTTTGTACCGGGTTAAACATGCACTTTCTTTTGTTAAAAAAAAAAAAAAGGAGTTCAAATCTCATTAATGATGCACCAAGCATTTACTGGATTTTTTTTTTGGTACATATATGTAGAAATAAACAAAAATCATTTTGATTCTATGAAATTAACAGCAGCTTCCCATGAGATGAATCAACAGGCAGAATCCTTTTTATCGATGATAATTTCTTACCCATCGAGTGCAAATTTGCTATAGTAGATATGTTTTCCCTACATACAAACATTACTCTTACTACATGATGGGAATAAATCCATTAGTATCAGGATATATGGGGTTAGTGCTGCCAAAGACTGGCTACACAGCTGCACAAGTGGAATTATTCAAGTGGAAGCTTGCACACTTTTGTTGTTGCTAGCTACTATACTGTGCTCCAGTAGCAAAGCTCATGTCTGATACCCAACATTACATCATCTTCCAAAACAGTTTGATTTTTAGTGTTGGTGGATTTCAATGACTGTTTCGATTCCAAACCATCAGAGTTACCCAGTTCGTGCACAGAACTGTAAGCATTTTCTAACATGTCAGAGGGGGCAATAAATTGGTCATGGATCCTGGGGATTTTCAAGACATCTTTGGTGCCAAATATATACATATCAAATATTGACACCCTCACTTTTCAAACCAAGGGTGGTGAGGCATTAGGACTGGTTGTTCAGAGAAGCTGTGGATGCCCCACCCCTGGAAGTGTTCAAGGCCAGACCAGAAGGGACTTTGAGAAACCTGGTCTAGAGAAAGGTGTCTCTGCCCATGGCAGGAACATTGGAACTGGATGATTTTTGAGGTACTTTCTATAGTAAGCACTGGAAGGAAAAAAACTTGCAAAAAATCTTCTCGATTAGCTCACTGGAAGAAGCAGTATGTCACTCTTTGGACATCTTCTTTCCTCTTATTTTCTCAATCCCTTCTAATTCATAGCTTTCTGTTTCAGACTCTGAGATGGCACTCTTGCTCACTAAGTCTAGCATGATAACACACAGTTCAACACCACTATTAAGAGCACTGATTTAACTGCTACAGAAAAAGAATATATTTTTCTTTTACATCAGAGGTCCTTCCTCTGTCTTCACAATTTGTTGCCTTGCTCTAGTTCTACACTATCTTGCTGTATTTTTATTATTGCACTGCCTAAAACAATGCAGAGACAGAAATATTCCCGGTTCTAAAGCTTCATCATTACAAAATTTCTTATTGAAATACATAGACAGAATTTTCCACAAGCATTTAACATTGACGGTATCTTTGGAATCATAGTTTGAAAAATTAATAATCCTAGATATGTACTTATGGGCATGAAGTGATCAAATCTGCTTTTTGTCTTTTGTCTTGCATCTTGATTCCAGTTAGGCTCTGCTGATAATGACTTGACTTGCTTATTTATACAAATGACTTCTTATAAGTTTCTTAAAGCCATTTACAAAGGCATCAGGCATTATCATGGTCTCTGCAGATGTGGAAAAGGGCTGGTAAGAGCTGACTTTGTTGCACAGTGCCTGAGTATGAGACACCAGCACTATTGGCAGTCCAGTACTTTAACAACTTTTGATCTTAATTTGTAAAAGACCTTCCCAAGATTTGGGTATGTCAAGAAAAACAGAAATCAATGACACTTTCTCCAGTCTGAGAAAAACAAAACCAGTGTGTTTTTGGGGGCTAGGTGGGCATAGTAATTTTCTCAAAAACAGTAACTGCTGAAATGCTCAGTAGAAATAAAGTCCACATAGAATACGTGAAATGATTAAAAACCCCATGTACAATTAAGACATACATTATAACCATAGCTGTTCCTCTGAATAAAATTAACTTTCAAACATTGGAGTTTATAAATCTTTGAGAAAAATTCTGGAATAAACTAATTAAATTCTTAGTCAAACCTCTCCTGCTGAATCTTCCCTCTACACCTTGTTTAAACCTAATTTTTTTTAGGTTTGAGAGAATGGTCTCTAGGTTTGGAGTTATGTTTTGCTTTTTGGGTTTTGTTTGGCATTGTAGTGCAGAGTTTTTTGTCTATTTGGACCAAGCCAGATTCCCACTGTAACTTTCTCCATGCTATATCTGCTAAGAATCCTTAAGCCTGTCACCCAACTGCTCTTCTGAAATTTGTTTCAGGTTGCAAAATTACTTGCTATTTAAAACGTGTGCCAGCCTTTTTTGCTGCATGTCATTTGTATTCACATCAATTTGCTTCTGACAGTTGGATGTTTCACTTCCCCAGCTGCATATGAGAGAGAGGTTGGGGTGCAGTGTAGGAGCCTGATGAGCCCCTGGTGGATGGATTAATAGATTGTGGATCTGTGAGTGCTCTAGCAGAGACCAAGGACCTACTGCCATCACCTCCCAAAAGCACTGAGGGGAAATACTAATTTGTGACCCAGCTTACCTGGGTTTGTAACTTGACCTGCCTTGTGGGTACCCAGGGCAGAATGGTCCTTTGGGAAGTCACCACGTGGCTGGCTTGAAAACCAGCAGCCCTGCAGCACTGGCAGAGACAGCACAGCATTAACAGCTTCTTTCTCAGAGATTAGGGCCACGGAAGATCACTTGACCTGAACTCCTGGGACTTCCAGCCTGTAATTAGCCTGATTTGCTACCTTAACCTTTCTCCCTGCATATTCCCATCTAGTGAGCCTAATTAAAGCTCCTGAACACAGGAAGTTTCAGACTGGTCTGAAATGCCTACTGCAGCTTGCCTGTACCTATCCAGCCCTACAAACACTGGGGAAGGAGAAGACAGATGGAAAGATGCTCCTCCTATCTCAGCAGGGCTAGGAGCAGATTGTCCTCCCTCCAGCCCATCTAAGCATGACAGAATGGAGGTGAAAAACACAGCAGGAACGAGACCTACAAGGAAGCAACACGGTTGCCAAAATGTGCATTAAATAGGATGGGAGTGGATCATTTAGTTGTATTTTGCTTGATATCCACTTACTCAAAACAGGACATGTTCTGTCCATTTTCTGTAAGTGTGTGGTCAAGTGAGCAGAGAAAGACCGTGAATGTTGTTCCCATCTGCCCCTGTGGGCCTATATGCAACTGGAACAGGTTAAGCACCACTGTCCTACACGAAAAGCACAGGAAGAACCCATCTGACAAGCAGTTTTCCATACTCTTCCTGGTAGTGCCTAGTAAAAATAATTACAGGAGAAGCATAAGAACTGAAACTAAGCAGCTCTTCATTCTCTACTCCCAGATACTTTCTCCTTTGGAACCTTGACTTAAAGCCCAAAGCAGCACAGGGCAGACACTGCTTTAGGAAGGTTCTAGCAATAGCACTAACAGCTCAGATATGAATAGCATATGCCTGTCTGGATCAGGCTGGCCAAACAGGTTTGAACATCGCATTACATGACCCTTGACACAAGACAGGTTGATTTATTACACTGTTAGCCCTCCTGACAACAGGCACTGTGGGCTTGGCACTGTCTGGTCATTTTTCAAGCTCTTTGCACATTACTGGCACCTATATTCTCTAACATATTACATCAGACAGCTCAGCTACTGAATACTAAGAGCTCCTCTCTCCTGCATCACTCTTTTCCTCTCTGTTTTCCCAGGTAGTGGATGAATATATGAATCTAATGCAAGACAGGAGGTTAATATTCGTATCAGCAGAAAGAATAAATATGCATGATGTAAGTGAGGTCAAAAGGTTGGAGTAGAGGGTGTTACAATAATGCATTTGCTTTGATTCTTATTACTTGATGTCCAATTACCCATAAAAGATGTTCCAGAAAACATGGTCCCATAAAAGGCCCTGCCTTTTGTGTGCCAGGGAATAATCCAAGACGGGACAATCCAATAACAGATTTTTGAGTAAAAGTCTCAATATCCTCTACATTTCAAAGGGTTAAAAACTGTTACAGTTCTGTAGTAGTAAGGAACTATGTTTCATCAATGGTCACAGCCAGAGCACCAGGTTTATGGACCCTAAGGATAAAAAGGCTTACTTCTACAGCAAGGATGAATAGCTTAAAGCTCTTGAGCTAGGCACAGCTTCTGAATGTGGTTTCAGTATTCATCATGCACCATGTTCATGTGTTGCATCACACGCAGGGCTGGCATGGCGGCTGCTGGAGAATATCAACGCGGAGCAGCACAGTGAGGAAATAAGTCACTTGCAGCTGTTAAGACAACCATCATTGGACCATCCTCCAAGGATGACCAGGACAACTGCACACCACAACAGAGTCAGTCCTTCTGTACCCACTGGTTAGGCAACGAACCAGCCCAGACATCATTTGTTGTCCTCACTCTCTGAAGCAAACTTTGCAGCAGTCACCTGACCAAACACTGCCATCAACTGAAATTCTGCCTAATGTTTGCTAGAAAAAAGAAACAAACCTTAGGTTAGTCCTGGACAAGGCATGCAACTCAGTTTAGGAAGTCACTGCCAAAGATATATTCTATAATACCAGGGTGAACTTCAGCATCCCTATAAGAGCGAAAAAGAAAAATAACCACGAGTCTAACAGCATTGAGATTAGATAGGGAATTGCATAATAACAAAGAAGTCCAATGAAGGTAAAACAATTAAGCAGCTAAAGGATAAAATGCTTGTAAATGGCAAAGGAGACTGTCTTAAGACATCACTGTGAAGGCACACTAGAAAGCAAAAAGATTGATAAAGACTTCTTCCTTCAGCCCCACATATACTATCACACAGGGGTGGTGAAAAGACAGCCTGCTGAAAATAGAATCTTTGTCTCAATAAGGAAATAAGGAAAATGGGAAATATGCAACCTGTAAAAGGCATAAAGAGCATGAAAAAATAACTCTTTCCCAACACAGTATCCTTGCCAATGGTCACTCAGCCATCACCAAAGTGTGAGGACAACATAAAAAAAGACAAGACCATAACAGAGTAGTTAGATGAACAGTTTGTATTACTGTTCATTATAGAAAAGTTTTCCACCTTTCAGCCCTTTTCTGCAGGGCGAATATGCTAAAAAGTCACTTCAAGGCTAAGGGTCAGCTAAAGGAGATGCGGAAAAGCCAGCCCAGACTGTACTCATTCACACCTTCTTCAAAATCTGGGTACTGAGTTGTAATTTGAAATCTACATTAGCTTTGGCACTGAAACATGATGGTATTTTTTTCAGAGATCTCAGAGGAAGTGGAAACTGCACATACAAATTTTCATGCTAGGTAAAGTGGTTACACCAAGCAGAAAGCATAGAATTGGAATACATGTTCAAATGCAACAGGCAAGTGTCTAATTGACTTTTGTACTGGGAGTCATTTCTCACAAACCAATTAAAGTTGTTTGAAGGAGCAATGAGCATGTAGAGCAAGATAATACAAAAAGGCCTGAAGACATCCATTTACAGAGTCTCTTAAAGAAACTAAACTGCCGAACACCTTGCATATATAAATTATTCTTTAAATGGTGAAGGGAAATAGTCAAGAATAAAAGGAACTTCACAGTGCAGGAATTTCAGTAAGGCAGTTTCCTAGGGAGCTACAATGGAGCCTGCCTTGCTCAATATACCTGTAAACGGCCTGTATTAGATCACTGATAGTGACAAATCTTCAGGGTTAGATAGGTTCGCTAGCTCTACAGCAGAGGTTTTCAAAAGGTCTCCAGTCTTCAGTAAATGGGTTGTCAGCTGAACTGCAACACTGACAAAGGCAAAATCATCATCATGGGAAAACCAGCAGTAATATGTTAAAGGTCTATATATTAACTACTGCTGCTTAAGAACATGGCATAACGATGGCCTGTCTGAGCCAGGTCCACCTTGCATGAAGTTCTGCCTGACTGAGACCAATAGCAAAAGTTTAGAGAGAAGCATGGAAAGGAATTTAATGGCCCTTTCCAACCATACTCTCCCATCTCCTGGCACCGTGATGCCTGAAACTCCTGAGCCAGCAATATTCATTCTGTTATTTAATAGCCATTGACTAATTTTTCTGTCATGAATGTCTTTAATTATTTCTTTAATCCATGTAAATTTGTGGTATTTGTACTACACTGTAGCAACAAGATCCTCTGAAATACTGCATTTTATAAAAAGAAATTAGGACATTTCTCTGACAGCTCAGTGGCCTGGAGTAATCAAATGAAGAAGCTGCTATTAAAAAGGGAATTATTTGGAAAGGTGTAGCAAGAAAAATAGGAAACATCATAAAGTCATGGTGCTGATACGTGGTGTACCCACATTTGATGACTGGACCCTGTACTGGTCATCCCAAGAAAGAAAAGTTAGAGTCTGTAAAGAGTGTAGGGCAACAGAAAGATTACCATATGTGAAGTCTTACATAGGACGATGTTTTAAATAAAATAAGATACTTCAGCTTGTAAAAAGAGATGAGGAAGGAATGATAGAAATAAATCAGAGCAGTTTGAAAAGGAAGAATTCAAACGTAGGAGTGAGAAATATCTCTTTGGTTTCCATAATTCTTCAGTTTTGACTTTTTCTAGATAACATCCAGAGATAAGTTGTTGGTTTGGTTTTTTTTTTTTTTTTTTGGGGGGGGGGTTGTTTTTGGTTTTGGTTTTGGTTTTGGTTTTGGTTTTTTTAGATTTTTCAAGAAGAGCTAGAATAACAGGAGAACAAAGCTGCATGTAGTTGCCGTTGACACTTCAGGTTTTACTTCAGGAACTGGGAAAAGTGGAAAGAAATCCTAGCTGTTTCTGCTGTTCCAGAAAGCTCACAGTGAGACACCTTCTGTGGCCTTAACCATGTTTAAGACAGGAAGCTGTGCTCTTTAAATCCTTATATCCCTCTTGAGCAGGGAGGTTGGACCAAATGACCCACTGTGGTCCCTTCCAACCTGACCCACTCTGTGATTCTGTTAAATCAATGCAATCAGCATTTTCTATGTGACAGCCTCTTTCGAAGAATTTGTACAGAGCTCAGTTCTGCAATAGCATATTTGCTGCCCTGGTTTTCTAGAGGACACCCTTTTTATCCTTTGGGAAGAGAAGAGGGGTTGGGAAACTGGAAAAGGAAATACCAATATAGAACTGTGCTATGACATAAAGACTTTCTGAAACATCTGTATAAACCATCTGTCCTCTACACAGACAGTGTAGTATTCAGAGAAGAATTAGTTAAAGAATACTGTAGCATTACTTTGATGTAGCAAGGGAAATGTTTATATATTTAAAGAATTTTTTTTCAGTGTAAATTTAGCATTAGAGGTGTGTTTCTGAATCACTGCCATACCAAAAGCACAAAGAACTTGTGTATAAAGCAATGGGTTTGTTCTCCCCTTGCTAATAAAATTTGAAAATGCATTTAGAATCACTCTATTAGACTACGATATGGTCATTAAAATATGTAGATAAACATTTGATACGTGTCAGATCAGGATGTGATTCGAAGAAGAAGTGTGTGATGTGAATGTTGTGTATCATTTCTGATGTGTATCATGTGTGATGTATGATTGTGGCTCTAAGAATCCAGTGTATGCTCTTTCTCTTCCCCAAAACCTATTTGGTAGCATAAACACAATGATGGCTCATTACTCCAGTCTTGTGATGCTTTTGAAAATGATACAGATTTGTTTTCAACAAAGAATTTGACTTTTTATTAACCAACAGCTAATTGGCTGATGGTCCTTTTCAGGTTTGTAAAGGTTAGAGTCTCCCCATGTGTCTGTTGCAAGCTACAATCTTCCTTCTTTTTTTTTTACTCTTTATCTGCTGCTACTTGAGAACTGAAAGAAAAAAAATCAGCTGCAGATGAGCCACAAATGGCAGATTTGAATACGCGTTGTCATTGAACAAGCTATTCATGTGCTAATATTATAGCAAAGAAAGTAAGAAGAATACAAAGAGAACTCATAATGCCCAATTTCTATTAACTAAGTCTTTAAACTTTCTATACATGTCTAAAGCACATCTCTAAACTGTGGTGACTCAGCACACCTCCAAACCCTCCAGTGTACTACTTCATCCTGACAGTATGTGTTACAAAAGGATGGCGATGGTCACCATCGCTCAGCGTGTCTTGACAGAAACACAGGTGTCTAAGTTGGAAGTAACCTGTGGTCCACCAAGGAAAGATCCACCAATCCAGTAGGATTGCAGGATATAAGGAAAGTGTATCCACCACATGTGTAAGAGACACAGAGACAACAAATTCTCTGAAGCTATTTCTAAATAACAATAATTATGAAAAAAAAAAGGCAAAGAATCAAGACTTTGGAAACCTGGAAAGTCTGAAGTTCTGTCAGGGAGCCTACAAGAAAGATGGAGAGAGACTTTTTACAAGGGCATGTAATGACAGAACAAGGGGAATAGCTTCAAATTGAAAGAGAGTAGGTTTAGATTAGATATTAGAACAAAATTCTTTACTCGGAGGCTGGTGAGGCATTGGAACAGGCTGCCCAGAGAAGTCGTTGATGTCCCATCTCTGGAAGTGTTCAAGATCAGGTTGGATGTGGCCCTGAACCTGGTTTAGTGAACCTGGTCTAGTGAAAGGTGTCCCTGCCCATGGCAGAGGGGTTGGAACTATATAATCATTAAGTTCCCTTCCAATACAAAGCATTCTGTAATTTTCTTCTAGTAATGTATGCTTATGGCACCTAGCATTTGAACAGATATTGCTGTAAATTGTACTAAATTATATCAGATATTTCAAGAAATGACCCGTAAAGTAGAGATATTATTATTATTATTATTTCCTTCTGAAATTTTTTAGTGATTTCTCATGTTATATAGCAATCTCTACCTTTCTCAAGCCCAGCCAACCTTTATAAATTAATCATTAGTTATATTTATCCTACTTGTCATAGAAAAATATTGGTCAAATTACGATTGTCAAACATGGTACCAAGACAATTTTCCATTAAGTCACGAACAAAGAAATTGATAGAAAAGTAATCATAACTGGAATGGAGTCTACTGTTTTTCAAAATAGTTACAATATTCTTGTTTTTGAGCAAAGTAGTCACCTAACATATATGGATTTCAGTATCATGTAGGAAATTGTTCTTCAAATTGAAATATGTATGGACAGATGGTTGTGAAGTCTGTAATATTGGTTAACACAGTGATTTTACTTCATCTGCATTTTCTTCCAGGTGCATTTGAAAGGGATGCTACTAAGCCAAAAAGAGAGAGATGACAGAATTTTCTAAGGGTAAATGTATTTAGTAAGACAGATCCTATTTATTATCTTCATTAATGGCTTTTAGAGGAAAAGGAGAACAGTGATCATCAAATTTGCTGATTAAACAAAGGTAAGTCACCATGGAAGCAGAAGAGGACAAGGAGTGATGGATGAATCTGTAATAGTAAAAAAGTGTAACAAAATGTAGAAGACTAATAGCGATTTTTGCCATTAGCCCATGAGCTGGATGCAGAAAAGAAAAGCCAGGGTAGTGTGTCTTGGGGTGATTCTATGATAATACTGTATTCCTCATTGCCTGCTTGATCTCTAGTGCACCTTTAAATTGCAAAGGAGGGAGAGAGAACCCGAGAGAACTCTTCAAAGTGGCAAGCTTGACCTTGTAACTAGAATGTTTTGCATTCTTTTCTCTCCCAATCTGACAACTTTTGTTGGTTGGAGGAGTTTTGCTCTCTAGCTTCTTTGGCTCTCAGCGGAGAAGGGACTGTGATCTGCCTCAGCGGCTTCTGTTCCTTTTTGGACTGTTTTTGGCTTGATTTTCATCTGAGACCAGCTCCCATCTCCGGACCTGCTCGGCGGGACCCTCCAAGGGGGATCGTCGGACCCTGCCTGGCCGGCCCAGCCCAGCTCAGGACTGCAGGTTTTACCTACAGAAAGAACTCTAAAATCCATAGTCCTCTCTTAGGGGACAGGGGAGGGGGGTTCAATATTTCTTTTTTTTTGCCCTGTGACAGCGGGGGACTCTGTTAAATAAATAGGTTTTTTCACTTTCACTCGAGAAATTATTTTCCCAAACCCGTGGGGGAGGGGCTGCCAGGGTCTGCTTGCCTGGCAGGCAGGAGAGAGAGCGAGAGAGACATCCCTCTAGGGTTGTTTCCTCCTGGATGTGTGTCCAAACAGGCACATAGTGATATACTGGCTGATCACAGAAGTATGAAGCATCAGCTGATGATGCATCTCCATCATCTACAATCTACAGGCAGATTATGCCTAGGCCTGATGTCCACCTTCCCCCTTGTCCCCCACAAGCCCTGCCAGCTGCAAACCCATGGCAGCAGCCCAGTGCAAGAGCATGGAGACACCCCACAGGTGCTGCACTGTGTTACTTGGCACTCTTCAGAGACAGAAAGAGATATGGGGTACGAATTCTCGCATCTGAGCTAAAACTGAAACTAAGGCTTCACTCTCTTGGCAAGTCCCACTTCTGTAAGGCTACTGCCCATAGAGGGTGAGGAGGGCAAAGTGTCTGAAAAGCATCTTTATAGGTCTCAGCATCTGTTCTCAGGCAAGGACAATGACCTGTTGATAGCAGCATGACCTGAAGAGGTGATCAGCCCATCCATCCTATGTTTTGCTGCGTTTGGCCTTGCACATTATCTTGGATGCTGCATAACATGAATGTACGGAAAGCAGTGTCTGGGGCAGTACACCCTCCCAGCATCTACCTCACTGGGACTGTGATATGGCCATCCAATTAATCAACAGGAATCACTGAGTCCAGGAAAAACAATCACTTCACACTCAATTCTGTCAATGGCAGACCTAGGCTGGCAGTACACAGACATATTCAGAGGACTCTCTCTGCATTATTCTCCACAGTACCTGTAATATATTTATTACATAGTATCAGTATACAGAATAACCTCCTCATTACCACAGATAACAGAGATTGATGATATTGTTCAAACGACATCAAATAGGTTTTGAACTTATTAAGAAGTTGAAAAGAATGAGCCCAGCAGAATTTGAGACACCTGATGTTGGGTTATTACATGTTTCTAAAATATTGCATAGCTTTCCTTACCAAATGTAGGAGACCTTATTTATTCCTGGTTTACAATGTTCCAGAAAAAACAACACATCCTTTGGCATATATGACAATTTTTATTTCACTGATGAACTGATAGCTGAGTTGTAGTTTTTAATACCAAAATAATTTTAAAAATCTATAATTTCTAGTTTATCTGAAATGGGAAATAATAGAGCTCATTTTTCATTTGCTAATCTAACTCTGTTGCTGTCACTGTACAGAAACAGCATGTGCTCAAAAGAGAACTGAGCATCCATTAAAAGCCACTGCAAAGGAAATGCTAAAAGTATAATTCAGATTGCTGTAAACCACTGAGATTGCTTTTTGAGAGGAAACTTCTTGTTCAAAGCATTGCTTTCAACCACAGTTTTTGCAAAGGAATGGGATTCCTCAGGAGCCAAAGAGAATCCTGGCCCTTCTATCCAAAAATGTGTGCTCAGGGGTGACAGTCTCCAGAGACAAAATGCACAAAAACCAAATGATTATACTTCAAGCTCTCTTAGAAAGACACACCAACTACTATTCACAGGGATTCACACCTGGTAAGTGTGGTTTAGTAATAAAAATAATAGACCTCTATGACAGTTTGCCAGATCATTTTGCACACATATTGAACGAGGAGCAAAAAGGAAGCTCCCACCTAAATAACTCATTTTGAAGCAATACTCCAGCACATGTAAAACTTACATGGATTTTTTTTCCTCTTTTGTCTTGATGTACAGTGGGGGGGAAAAAGCAGATTTTTCAAACTTGGAACATTTTTCAGAAATCTTTCATTTCAGTAAAAAAGTTCTTCAACTTAGGATACACTTTCTGTTATTGTGGCCCAGAACATTCCCTCCTAAAAGGCCAGTGGACACTTAAATACCACAAGTTCCATGGACTCCCACATCCAAGTCCCTGTCAAACCATCAGACCATCCCTAACTGAACTTTTTGAACATCTAATATGTAGTTATTCATTGAAAAGAAACAGGACTGACAAGAAAGATTTCAATTTCCACATGATAAAAACAGAGATATTTCAGAGGCATGTTCCTCTGTGGAAACTTTATTCTAGTTATCTCATAGTGAGGTGGAAAACATAGAAAAAATTTTAAATGTGCGTTTTATTCCATTTCTCCACTAGTGATATAGCAGATGATTAGACTGGGCTAGATTTTTAACCATATAAACAGTAGCCATCTTTACTGATGAGATGCCAGTCTTAGGTAGGGGGATTTTTACTCAGTTTTGAAATATACTATTTACTTTGACAGTCAGTTTTAGATGTCACTCAAAATCCTAGACTAGGAGTGGTAGTGGAATTTTAATTAATTTTTGAGGTATGTCACAGCTACCCTTGTCAGAGAAAATGGAAGTCAGAATCACAAGTTTTTGTTTAGAAACAGAGGTCTGCTTAACTTTAGGTTGTAGAAGGAAAAATGACTTTCACTGACACCGTTTAGTCTGTTTTTAAACCATAATAAGGTTTCACTGATACCGTTTTACCATCATAACCTTACACTGTAATGGCTTCATAATGGCACTGTCAAAAAGGTCCTTATAGACTTGCTCTGAAATAGTTTTCCCATAATAACTTCATATCTCTGACTTCATTGTAATGATTTCATCGTGAGGTCATGGACTAGCAATGAATCCCTTTTGCCATTGAAATCTTAGAGCTCCTCATTACAGCCTCAGTCACCACAGCATTGTTATGGGGCTCCACTGGATAACAATGAAACCGTTTCCTTGTGATGCATTAGGCTCAAATAATATTACCACCCTAATGATACAGTCAGAGGTTAGGAAAGAGTGAGCCACCCCATTGCTCTTTTCAGTGTTTCAGTTCAGTGTTTGATGCCGGGGGCTGAAGGTGTGTGGTTTGGCTTCTGAACTGCCGCCCCTTCTCTCATAATTGTGAATGGTGGCTACACACCCTGCAAGAATAGCCAATTCTAAAAGAACTAAAACAGTAAAAGAGTCTTTTTACTGCTTCTGGGCCCCAATTTAGGAAACACTTAAGTTCATTCCTCTTTAGCAACAGGTCTAAGAATGTGATTAATTTTAAACCTGGATCCAAATCTCCTTAACTCCAGCATGATCTAAATACATGGGCAGGTGCTTTCTCGTGTCAAGTCAGACTTCCGAACATTGTCTGCAGCACTGAGCTCACGTTCTCACATGCTCAACCTAGCTGCTGCAAGGAAAATCCTGAAAAGCGATGCAGGTTCTGAGCTCCTGCCAGGGTCAGTGGAACCATCAAGCCCTACAGATGTGGATTTACAGGGAGTGCACTGCAACAGCCTCAGCTCTCCCATCTAATCCACAGCCCTCCAATCCCACAACTCTCCACTTCTACAGAAACTCGTACCTACTCTGTTTATTCAGCTTTCTTTGAAACAATGAATACTCCTGATAAAACTTCTTTAATCAAGCTGACCTATTGAAGCAGACTACTTCCTCTAGCCTCTCATCACAGGCTATCTTCTGCCAGAATGCTAAAATCCTTGCTGTCATTTTCCCTTCCTTGTGGACTTCAAAAAGTATGTTCTCAACAGACTTGCATTTTAGGCTACTGAAACCTTGAGTTACAATTGTTCTGCAATCGTCCCATCACAAATTCCACATTGACTGATGTTCCTCCTGCTGTCACTTCTGTTGCTCTAAAATCCTCCCACCTTCACATCACTTGCTGATGCTGACTTATAAGATGAGGAAAAACCAATTCCTAAGTCAAAACACAAGATATCCATGCTATTTACTACCTCACAGAATATGAAAGGAACCTAGGAGTGCTGCTGCATGTGAAAGCTCCTTAGAGCTAAGAAGGAAAATTGGAAAAATGTCATTGTCTTAACATCTCAGCTTCTCTAATACAGATGACAGGGAAGCCAGGCAACAAAGGCAAGCATGGGATCAGTCATTCCTGCCGTTGCCTCCTTCAGTTTGATACAGATAGTATTATTAATGGAAACTGTAATGGTAAATATAGGCTAGATTTTTTTTCTTTTATTGTTGCAGCTATCTCAAATGTTATTTTTCTAGTTTTATGTATGGATATGCAAATATGTCCAGAATAACTTTGTAAACCCGTGGATGCCTTTACAATTTGCACCCACTAAGAAAGTGATAGTCTGTAAAAAACAGGTGAATAGTGAACTCTTCTAGTTAGCTGCAAACTGAAAAATAAAATGGATTCAAATCAAATTCAGCTGAGTATTTTTCAATTATTTAACTGGGGCAGGAAGAAAATTATGTTTAATTCAACACAAAATGTCCTTTTGAAATCAAAATAAAATGCGTTGTTTTCAGACACCTGCTAAACAATTCCAAAATATATTGAGGAAGAACCTTTAAAAATCCTGTGTTCATATCCTCCATTTACTTACGCAACAGCTCAGCAGCCACTGGATGAGAAAGACTTGTTTTGGTACCTTCCACCACCTCTAAAGAAAATGTTGTCTACCCAGCCTCACTACATCTATTCAGGTTTTCCCCACTTCAGTGCCAAATTTTTTTCCTTTTTTTTTTTTTAACTTCAAACATTTCCCCAACACATTTCTAAAAAAGACGGAATGGATATCTTACCAAATACTCTTATTGTCCCCTCTTCAACCTGGAAAATACCTGGAAAGAAACATAAATTCATTTACCTAAGACAGTGAGTCACATGTCTCTTCCAGAATAAAAGAAGAAGCAAGAAAACTAATATTTCTCTTGTGGTTTACTATGATCTACTGGCCCACTTATAAAGGTATTATTTTATATCAATTACCTATAAATCCATAAAATAAACAAAGTGTCTTTTCATGAGCTCCAGTCAATTAATCTGAAAATAATCCCAGAAAGATTTTATTTAGAGCCAAGCATCTTCCTCAAAAAAACATGCACACTGGTGCAGACAAATGACTTTCAGTTACAAAGACATAGCTGCACATTTTTAATTGCATATAGAGTCTTTATATTGACTCTATACTCAACGAACTTAACTCTGTCCTAATATTCAATAACAATAGCCAATACTCAATTCTCATCATCACCATGTGAAAATTATTTTCCTGGGCCAGTCATCTACTTAATATAAGTTCTTATCAGACCTGTTACATTTGGGTGCATAGCTTTAAATACATATAGTTTAAATCTTTTCCAGTATAATTTAAAGTGCACGGCACATATATACAAGTCAAAATGACTATTACAGAAAATGCTATCAGAAACCCCTAAAAAATTGAATAAATGAAGTCTGAAAATCCTTCTGATCTAAGTGAAAAGCACTCTCTCTTTTAGCTCTATATGTTGTATTGACTCAAGTGTTAGCATTCTTCACCTCTGCCATTTTTATAGTTCAAAAATATTTTTAAACAAGAAAAAGAATATAGCTCCAGCTGAAAAAGCAGCTTAGAAAACTATGAGTCAAAATTATGCAAGATTCCCAAAATCTGGAAGAGGTAAAATGAGTTCAAAAAGGGGGACTACAAATTCTGTAATACTTCCACATGTAGAGAAAATATAAAGCACTGCTAGACAAACACATCACCCCAAGATTATTACACAAATGACCTTATGGATAAAGCATCTGTAGTGAGAGTTCATACCTGCCTTTTCTACACACTCCATGGTATTAGGCAAATTGTTGGGGGGAGCAGTGGGACAGAGAGGAGAAAAGGCCTGTAGGCCAGAGTATGGGAACAACTAGATAAAGAAGAGTTAGATAAGCAAGACATGTTTAAGTAAGCTGCAATTTTGCTGCAGGTTTAGGAAATTCCCATGCCTTCCTTGGTGTGTCTGCAGGGAGTATTATTCTGTGTAATTTTGCTTGAGTGTTTGCTATCTCTGAGCAAAGCAGGCAAGACTTATGAGCATCTCCAGGTTACTAATTTCTCAACCAGCAAAAGCTGCCACTGGGAAGTGCCCTTTGATGCCACCAAGCACTGCTTTGAAAAAGCACATTCCTGAAACAGAAAATATCGGAGATGGTGTCAGTAGCTGACATTATAGTCCTGGAGGAATGATAAACCAAAGCTCTGCTTCAATTTGAGCTAAGCTACCAGTGAATCCAATATAAAGAATCCAATATAAACAGGCATATCAAATATGCTTTAGCAGCCTAGAAGCACAAACTTCTCAGGTTTTCTGGGACAGCATGGATCTTAAATCATGTAGTGCTTTAAAAAATCTCAAGTAAATAGACTTACTAGGGGTTTATATTGCAGGTTAGATTTGTTGGGTTTGTTTTGGGTTTTTATTTGCATTTTGGAGTGTTTTTTAAACATAGCGCAAAGAAAGAACTCTTTTCTTAAATACAAAACCAAATATATTTTATGCTCTTTCTCCCTTCTGCCCATGTATGTATACTTCAACACACTAAGTTTAGTCCTATGCTGTAAAATTGAATGGAGTCAAAAGTCATACCATAATGAATTAGAAGCACATATATGCCCATACATGCACAGTCACCTGCAATTCTGCACCTTTTACCAAGAAAAGTATCACAGTCAGGAACAGACACTGCAAACTTAACCCTCCATGTCTCCCTTAATGCTTAAATAATGAATTTACTGGACAAAATTCACATCTAAGCAGCTCCAGTTCTAGTAGGTTCTTCCTTTTCATGGTGCTCAACTATTCCCTTTTTTCATCACTCATTTCAGCACCCACTGGGGTGAGATGTAATGGACATGAGCAGAGGTTGCAAGGACAAAGTATGCTGTGTATGAGATAATAAAAATATGTTGTGTCTTATCTTTTCCACCCCAACCAATCCTTAAGCTTCCCTTTACAGACGCTCAGCGACTACCTCTGCTGTGCTTGAAAAGATGGCTCAGTGTGTCCCTGCTGCGTGGCCAGACATGGTGCTATCTCACACATCTGAGAAGAAGCAATTTGAGGCACACGCTCCTTTCTCCTATTTTAGGAAGCAAAAAAAAAAGCTGGAGGAAAAAAAGAAGGGAAAAATCTAGTCAGGGTGAAATCACAGATCAGATCCCTTACCTTTACTATGTACACCACTCAGAATGCAAACTGTTGCTAGCAAAAGAGTGATTACCAAAAAACCTACTCTGCCATAATATCTTAAGACTAAATATACATATTAGACAGAGCTGCCAAATCTCCAGTGACATGTGGCCTTTGCAATTTCTGTGAATTCCTGGAAGGTAAGTGTTAATTACAGTATGTGGACAAAAACTAATGACTTGTTTTGGAGTTAATGTCCCATTCAAAAAGGATTACTGTTGTTATCAACCACATCAGGCAATTAATGGCATCCATAATGCTTAAAAATTAACAGTGGCAGCATAGCTGAGTGACTATTTTGAAAAACTGGTCATTCCTTGGAGATTAATGAGCAATTTTCTGTCAGAGAGCAGGATGCACTCTGGTAGAAAACTGACAAAAGAGGCACCATCCTCAGGGGATTATTTTTAACAATCCATTTTGCTGTGCGTATTTAAAAGGAAATTTGGTAGATATCGCTGCCATTCCAGAAGTATATTCTCATTTATTTTTCCCCTTAAACATTATAAGCCAATATATGACAAGTTATACTGAACTGGATATCTAGAATCTAAAATGAATAATTACAGGGGAAGAACCAACAAGGTGTAAAACACTGCATAAGGATTTTTTCCCAATTGCTTTCATTTAGGTTTGTTAGACAAATAAGTATCAGCATTGTAGGCAATTAGATTTCACTTAAATCAGTCACAATCAATTAATGTGAACTGTTTCACTATTTTTGCTTATGTGTGTCTAAGCAGGTACTCTGTTTTAAAGTAAAAAGTTTCAGAAGAGTGTGATTAAATAAATTTAATTAGAACTATAATGAGTGTGATTCTTACTAGAAATTTGAAGTGTGCTTTTTATACATACATCCATATATTCTTAAATAATTGCCCTACTTTAAAATTTCCGTATTTTTTTTTAAACCAAAATTTAGCCAAGGCTCTATTTTGTTTCCCCACTTATCAATTTGGTCATTGACTTATACCTGCACAGACTAAGACTGATCAGGTGTGTAGTACTCAATACGAACTTAGCACAGAGTGTAGAAGGGGCCAGCAGCTCCCAACTATCCCAGCTTGCAGTGATATTTCACATGAAAAACTGGCTGTGACCCACAGCTTGTGGGCTTGCAGTTCAGGCCCAGGTCTGAGTTTCCTTTTTTTCTCTGAGGGTTGCTGATGTTCCTACCTTACTTCTCTCACAGAGCCTCAGCGAGTTCATCATTTATAGCTCTCCAGTTCACTTCTAATAAAATTATACATCACCACCAGGGGCATCTTCTCTGCACCTGGAAGAGACTGGCATATATAATCAGTTTATAGGTAGGAGGGAAAAAAGTTTCAGAGTGAAAATATTGCCGATTGATTTGTTTTGCATGGAAGTCTTCACAAACGAAGCTCGTCTTTTAGAGGCTGCAGAATGGTTACAGCTGTTTGTGATGTGCCCCTGAGCAGATCTCATCCTGTAAGTGAGCCCAGATGACAGAGAAACAGTAGAACTTGCTTCTAGAGAAAGGGAAGCAAAGGCGGAAAAGGTGAAAAAAGTCAGGAAGCATTGATTCCCTCAGAGAAAATTCTGCAATTGTCTAGGCTTTTCTGAGAATTGTCAGGCAGATGAAAAAAAAAAGGAAAGCAGAAGTGAACTAGGCAAGTTTTAACAAACCTATTCAGGGCCACCTGGGTAAATGACTTTCCTTTTCAAGGACCTTTCTGAAAACAAGCAGGTTTTCTGTCTCATTCAGGATTTACACATTGCAGTTCCTAGAGGTAACGCAGTGCAGGGTCCCTGACTGTTCTTCCGAACAGTCTCCTTCCACTCCTTGTCTTGGCTGCCGTGGCTTTAGCTGCAAGGCTTGGCAGTGGTCCACAGCTTTGGCCCAGTGTTCTGGCGGCTGCTCTCCCAGCATATGGTCTATTCATTCTTTCCCCAGCTGTTACTCAGCCAGGGAGACCACGCTCTCTCCCAGCTACAGACCTTTGTTCAGGAGCAGGGAATCAATTTTCTTTTCATTAAAGGGGCACAAGGAGCAGAGAGGAAGTGAGCAGGTATTCAGATGAACCTCAAGCATCCTAAGCCAAGTGCTGATACAGGGGCTTGCTCTCACTGAATAGTCAGTCAAGCTTTCAGAGGGCACTTCAGACTCTTTGGTGTGGAGCGCTGTTTAGGAGTATGTGGCAACCAACCTCCTTACCTCCCTACTATTTTTCCAACTCATTTATCCTTCACGTTCTACTTCCTGGGTGCTCAGTGACTCTTCTGGAGCTTAGGTTCCTTATGGATTAAATTGTATGGTGCCTATGCCAAAATGCGTGCTCCTGGGAGGACTTTAAGGGACCTTCTGTGTCTTTCAGTAGTGGGCAATGTCAAAGGAATAGAAATAAAGAAGTGACTCACCTTTCCTTGAATTGTAGGGGTGTGAGTTGACTAACCAGTTAAGGTAAAGCCGTGCAGAAATAGTGCAGCAAACTTATCTGACTTTACTTAAGAATTGCTTTAAGTACTCTGCAAATAAGGACCCATAAGTTAAAACGTGTAAGACCATTTGACATGTGGAAAAGGTACACTGAAATACTGTCACTGGCCCACACCTCAGAAAGCCAATGAAATAAAACTACAAGGAAGAAAAGATGAGGCCTGAGTTGAAGAAGGAGAAAAGGTTGGTGCAGCAGGGAAATCACATCAGTTCTGTAGTATAGGTGATTTTTACAAACTTCCATTAAGAAATCAGTTATCTACATGAAAGAGAGATATTTCATGGCTTGCTCACTTGGCAGCTGGCCACCAAATGATAAAGACTACTGGAGTTATTGGAACCTTATTTCAACCAAGAAACTTATTGTTTGCTTTCAGTTCCTTCTAAATAAAATAAACAAAATACTATCAAGCACAAATTGCCAAAAAAGGACAAAAATTTTCACATGAATAGGGTGCTGAACTAAGGAAGAGAAATTGCAAGCAACAGGACTCTCAGCCACATAGCCAAAAAAACCAAGGATCTAAAGTACGAAAAACATCAAGAGACATTTTCATTTATCACCATTTCCATGATTTTTTAATTGTCTGAGACAGTGTTGTGAGCATAACAGTATAAGAGTCTGCTCAGATAATGGATTTATGAACAGAAAAATGCAAAGGAAATGGATCACGAGCTTCACAATGAGTTCAGATGTACCTGGAGTAAATTTGTACTTCCAATCTTAAATTTTTCACGTGTCTAAATCTGTCCTGGGTTGTACATGGCAGAGGTTGGATGGGACTCAAAGGGAAAGCCCCTAGTATCTCCCTGCAATTCCACCTGAGGTGACCCAGCATACAACAGCACAAAAGGTTTTACAGCACTTATTACTGCCTGGGAAATATTCCCACTCTTGCTGCTGTTGCTTCAGTAACAGTCACAGCCACAAGGACAGTGGCAGTCATTTACTAGTTTTTGACTTCAACTCTGCTCCTTCTTTCTCCCATAGATTCTTCTCCAGTAGGTCTTCAGTATCCTGCTCAGCATAACTTCCAGGTCATCAGATCATGTTGGGTCTTTTTCCTTCCTCCTTTTGCTGTGGGATTCACCAATGCTGACCCCAGACCTTCCATCTGAAAGAGAGGGTAACCTCAAAGTTTGTTAATGAGGGTTCATGGAACACCAAGGAAAGACTGCAAACTTCTGGTGGATGGTCAATTGCCAGACTTGCCCATGCTGTGGTTTTCAGAATTTACACCAACCACTGTTTCTTTTGTCCCAAACTAAACTGAAGCCCCTTTAGCATCCACATCCATTTTTGTGCTCTCACTAAACACATGGATTAGCATAACATTTAGCTTTGATTTGAGAGTGCACAGAGATAAAGCAAGAATATTGGGATAAGAGAGCAGGATGCTGAAGCTGAAGTGACAGTGAATAAAACAATAACTGTAGACATGAGTGCATGCACTGAAAGGACACTTAGTTCTAGTTTTCATTATTACAAGACAGCAAGACCACAAGAGCAGTGACCAGTAGAAAGTCAGTGGGGAAGAAAGAAATCTTCTCCTTGGAGTGGCAGATTAATTTGTCCTGCAAGAACCCTGTCAGGATCCTGATTCAATAGATAAGGGGTTGCTAATAAAGAGGATGCTGGCCTTTCCAGAGCTGTCTTGTAGCCCATAGCAGAATGCACAGTGACAAATTTTGCCCACGTCCCTACTTTGTGAATTAGTAATCATGGCCTCCTGTACAAGATGGTCCAGAGGACAACTCAAAACATTTTGCTATGAAATACTCTGTGGGAGTAAGTTGCATCCATTACTTTAATCAAAAAGTCTTTTCTTTCCTCCTGTCCTCCCTGTCATTCTTTTTTTTCTTCCCTCCTCTGCCTCATTTGCTGCTTATCTCCTTCTGGATTTTCTACTTGAGAACTCAGGCTTCCAACTTAGCTTTCTAAATTAGATGGCATAGATAAGATATTTCAAAATGTGCTTATGTGTGCCTAGCACTCAGACCAATTTTGTCTTTCCTTCAGAGGTGGAAATATTCATTCACTTGCTCTACCTATGAATATCACCATGACTGACTTAACAGTGTTCTGGTCAGCAATCACTGACCTCAAACAGATTTTTTTCTTTTTAAATTTCTAGGCTGAGACAGATTCTGCTGGTCAGATATGAGACAGAGCATCTGAAATGAGGATTTAAATGGTAACCATACACAAACACATATGCATGCAGTCTCTGGTGCAGGAGGAAGGAAAAAGGTGAGAAATTCTCAGATATAAAATAGAATTGGGGAAACAAAATGAGTTTCACTCACATGTTCACTGCTAAGTAGATAGGCTAGAACTGTTCTTAAAGCACAGCACAGATTTTATCTTGTAGCTGTGTCTGAGCAAATGTGCCAATTTTCAGTGGACAGACAGGCAAGGATTTAAGGGGAGGTGAATAGCAGGGTGGGATTCCGGGTAAACCTCAGATAAGAATGTGGATTTCACCTCCTATGAAGGCATATCCATAGGAACTACTGGTATTTCTCCCTTCTTGTACTTTGGTATGGCTCCATTCCATTTCAAATGCAATTAAATCTAACCACCTACCTACTAGTGGACCAAGACTGTGCAAGTTTCACTAAAATTAGTCAAGACTCCAGTAATTCCACTAGTCTTAGTGGATCTTTCTGCAAGAGCAGGTGTTTGTAAGCAAGAGAAGAAATTTCATAATCTGAACTCTACTTGTTGAAAATGAATCTGCTGCCAGGATTATTAGAATCCCTGCACTGGGGATACAGCATATTGGACCCTAGAAAATCTATTTCATTTACAGAAACTACAAATATACAAGTTCACAGAATTATGTAAACAAACACAGGGGTTCCTTTGAGCACTTTCAGACCAGACCATTGCATTTTAGATAGTGGTGCAAAACTTTCAAACTTGTGTATCCACAATTTGGGGGCATATTCCCAGTTCTTCCTTTGTAAGCTAATCAATGAAATCTATTCACACATCTCTAAACATCTCCTTGTACTATCCAGACATCCCAAAAGTACATAAACACAAATCATTTGGAATTCTGCTCCATGTCCAGAGGAGTCCACCACATCTGTGAATCCCCCAGTTCTACTGAAGTATTAAATATCTGGTAGGAATGCACATTCAAGCAACACTGACTTGTTTTCATTCTCTACTTACAAATGCAGTTTGCCATGGCCAGTCTATTTTCTGAGGCTCACCGCTAGAGATATTCTAGATTGGGAATCTCTGACATACACCCTTGTTTTACTGTGCACCATAAAATATTCTACTAAATCAATTTCCTGCCCCAGCCACCCCAACCCAATCCTTTGGGCTTTAACCCCACTCATTGACAGCCACCTTGCTCATGCTCCTCTGGAGAGACTCCACTTAACAGATTGCTTCTTGGTTTTATCAGAATGAGTATAAATACGGGCTATCTCAACCAAGCAGCCTAGCTCTTCCTTAAAGTAGGGAATTATTTCTGTTGCCCACCATACCAGCAGACCGATACAGCAGCTGTGAGAAAATCAGTCCATCTTGGTATGACTTATTTCCACGAGCTCTTGGTTCCTTGTATTTTGAATTAAATTAAAATACACTGATTGATACTGGCATACTGGAAAAAATCAATATTTGACCCAAATACCTTTAACAGTAAAATATTCAAGTGTTACAGTGATTTCCTCTGGAGAGCACAGATTAGATTTAATAATCATTCAGTCCAGAAATGACAATATTAATGGAATATAAATGTTAAGAGTTGAACCCACAAATTACAGGTAGATCAGAAATAAAGTGTGTCCTTGTTTTCTGTCAGACATTAGGGTCTGAGGGTACGTAACCACAAACCAATAAGCATGGAGTTCAGTACAACTAACAAGCACTAACTGGTTTTCCAACTCAACCAGGAGAAGATACAAAAGTTCTTCTTGGGCAAAACAAGTAAATTATCACAGAAAGAACCGTCTCTAATTGCCACATCATGTTGACAACACAAAAAGAAATCACATCACAAGACAGGGAGGATGGAAGTACAGAGCACCATCAGTGTGAAGAAGAGACAAAAACAAATCCATCCTTTGATAAAGCTCTACAAAATTCCTCCACCCCCTTTGCCTTGCTCTTCATGCTGTGTTGTTTTGCGTTTTTTAGCAGTTGTCTTCTTTTTCCTGGTGTCCTTATTTCTTCTCTCCTTCCTCTTTTTTTTCCTTTGTGTCACTGCCAAAGCACACAGCCTAACAAATTCCACATGTGTGAATATGGAGTTTGAAGTATATATTATTCTTCTATTTTTTGTGCATGTTTAAAAAAGGGAGTTGAGTGTGGAGCTTGAGGTTTTGAGTGTTGAGCCCAAATGGAAAGGGCTCACATAGCATGTGATATATCCTCTTCAAGAAGACCTGGAACACCTGCCAGGAGTGGAGCTCAGCATTCACATGTGAGCTGCTATTCTGAATGAAAGAGAGCACAAAAGACCTACACACGTTTGAAAACTTATAGTAGCAGAAAGGTGTAAAAATCTCTACAGTACTAATGCAATAATATTGCAAGTACAACTTACGTTATTTTTGTGCAATGACAACTCTTTGGATATTCCTATAGTGCTCTTGTATTTGCAGTGACAGACAATACAATTGCCTCTTTGGGAGTTTCTCAGCAAAAACATATTAACAGCACCAGTCTGGCTCAAAAGTACAAGGTCATTCAAATCCTTTCCAAATATATTCTTCACCAAGGGCAACCACCACTACTAGAAGCAACCTCTTAGGTTGCTGAAACAGCAGTTCATCCCTTATGGTATGTTAGAGCCACAGACACTTGAGGGAAGAAAAAAAAACCAAAAAGACAGCCTTATTATATTTACTTGCATGAAAATCACAAGTCTTTCCTTTATGCTTCTGACAGAAATGTTTCAATTCAATTAAAGGAATTGCATTTAGTATCTGCATATTTGTCAGCTGCTGTCTGTTGTCCTAGCATATAAAGGCAGAAGATGGAATATGATTTTATATCCATATCAAACAACACTAGAGAGCTGGAACACATGTTATGAGTGTAGCTTAGCATAAAGTTCTTAAAATGAGTTAAACTAGGCACTGATCTCTTTGAACACCCTAAATCGGCACTTGCCAAAATGGAAAAGCTGGTGTGTTTTCACTGAAAAGAAAGGAGTTTTACAAAAAATAGATTCCATTTTATAACCTACATAATCAGAGTAAACAAAGGGAAAGACAAGATGTTGGAATTCCTTTCAGTTTGTGGACTTTTTATTTAGGGATTTGTATTGAAAATGTTAAATTCAACGAGACAGGTATGATCTTTTTAGTCTACTGTATTTCGTATCTTGAAAATATGAGCATGTGAAATAAAGGTATGATCAAGCCTGATACATGATGTCATAGGCAGAGTTTGTATGGGATGACACCTAGGTTTTCTTTTCAGTACCAAGGACAGAGCGGTTACAGAAAGATAAGGGCAGCCTAAAATAACCGAGTTAGAGGTTTTGTTCTACTATTAACAACTATCTGTGAAGCCCACTGAAAATCACCTCCTGTCAGCCCCAGACATGTGGCAAGAGTCTGTTACTGCCATCTGCATGCTGTTTCCTGACTGTGACACTGCTCATATTGCCTGTTTTGGATAAAACAATTCCACACAAACTGTGCTTTTTTACAGATATTTGAAGAACCTCACATGATATTACAGTGTTACATTACAAAGAAGTATAAAGAATTTCATATTATGGGAAATTTAGCACTTTTCTTCCCACCAATGGCACCTCCTCTATTAGTTCAGAGGACTGTGGGGTGAATCAGATTCCTACTCACATCATTCGCAGCTGAACACAAAATCTGTGTAATGAGTGGGAAAAGTGGTTCAAAGAAAAAAAAATAATTTTGCATGCATTACATTGAAGAGCTGAGTTTTAGCCTTTCTTCTGCTATGGAGTTTTTGTGTTACTCTGTTGGTGTACAATTACAGAGGTCTCTTAAATCAGACTTCTCCTAGATCATTTCATGCTCTTCATTTTATGGCCTCCACATGGTCCTTGGAACCTGTTTTAGAGATAAGGTAAGTACTTAGTGATACTCCCAACAGCCCAGAGAACCTTTGCTACCAGCACACACAAATTATGAAAACAAATGATGAAATTATACTATGAATGCAAATTATGAAAAAACACCTCCTTCCTTGTTTTAGGCAAGCTTGGGAATCAACAGTAGTCCTTCTTAACTTTAGTTCTCCCATCTGCTAAATAGGAAAGTGACATCCTTTAACACAGGAACACACTGAAGTTATGTTAATGAGCAGATAAGAAGCACTAGGACACTAGGTAAGACTACCACAGAAAGTATTTCTACATTCAGGATTAGGTTTGAATCTTAGGAACAAAAGGGAGGGTCACACCTCAAACAGAGAAAACTAAAGTAAATATCAAATTACTATTCATTATGTGGGTACCAATCATTCAGAGTGATAAATTAGACAGTGACTGTGACACAAATTACATGAGATCTTGTAATTAAAGGCACTTTCACATTACGTACAATGCAAGGGGTTGTATTAAGATTGCAAAGACTTCTAGCATTTTCCATTATTTATGGTTTTGATTTTGCACCCTTAAAATTCTCCAAATGAAATCTTTCATAATGCAAAAAGTTTTATCATTTATTTCAAAGTCCAAGAGAATCAACTTTTTTCCACTGATGGGGATTCCAACCCTTCACAGAAGGGTTCTTATATCCTTCTTATATCTCAAAGTTCCTTCCTTCTTATATCTCAAAGTTAGTTGAGAGTGCTTTGATATTATTTATCACATGCTCATCATATTTTTGTAATGGAAACATCTTTGAATCAACAAGTATAAATAAATTCCATCATAACATGAATAATGCCAGCCATATTGGGCTTTTGTAGTCTACTAAACAAGTAAAATATACTAATGACAATGGAGGTACACCAGTGTAATTTAGTGGAAAGTGAAACTCTATATTTGCAAAAGCACTCCAGTTCCTACTTCTCATTGAAATAATTTTGCAGGGACTTTGCACCTGAATAACTTGGAAAATCTATGTCTTTAAATTTTTGTTTTTATTTTGCATTTTATCTTCGAATGAATAACTCAGACTGTTAGTCAATAAGACCATGTTTGAGAGGTAACATACTATTTTCTGTATCTGTGAGATCAACATGTGTGGTCAAATACCTTTTCATATCGGTCACCAATTTCCTTTTTGTTTAACATAAAATTTCTGGAAGGCGAGAGGGGAGAGAAAAGCAAATTGTCCTGTAAGTAAATGCAAAATACTTTTAGAGGATGGAGGGAATTAATTGACTACCACATGCAGCAGTCAGGTTATCTCCTGAAAGATGATATTTCATAGATTGACAGGAAATAAAAGTAATATCAGTTGTAAAATTATCTACCCATTACCCTTACTGGTTCTTTGCCAAGCTAACCTTTTCAACAAAAGTGGTCTAATACATTCAGAAATATTTTAAAATTTAAGTTTCTTCTGCACCTCTTTGCTATCGATTAGTGTTTTGCTATTTTAACCGTGGCTTACATCAGTAGTTGAGGGTCTTGTATCTATTCTGTGAATCTTCTATTCACAACATCCCAAGAGATAAAAATATTTCCATTTTATAGACCAGGCAAAAAATACGTTGAGAAGACTAGAGGGACAAAGGAATTTGGTGCCCTATCACTCCTGGAAAGTCACAGGCCAAAGTTTGGCATTAGGCTCCCAAGCAGTGCACGGAAAGAGCCTGGGATGCCATGTCGGGATTTGTTGGGCCAATGTCCTAGCCAGGAGTCACTTCGAGATGGCTGATGCTGCAGAGTTTTGGCAAGCCCCAATGAAGGAATGTTATTCTTTCTCTCTCTGACTGCACATCATGGTTCCTTTACCTCGTCCCGGAGTAAAATCTGCCTTTTCTCAAAAATTCACTTGGAAGACAGTTGTACTTCATCTTCTGCCTCTTTTAATCCAGTGTCAGTGGTTAAAAAGCTCTGCTCACCTGTGAGAATATACTTGCAGTTCCTTTCTTTAATTGCAAGGAACTTGCAATTCCCAGGTGAAGCACTTTGCTACGAGGTTGCATACTGTGGGGATATATGATGTTTGTAGCACTGTATGTTGAAACTGCTACACTTTGCCAAAATACAAAAGGAAACAGTAAGTATGAACATAGCTGCTTAGGTGCCATGGTGGTTAGGTGACTGGGAGGAAAAGCTATGAACCATTTTCTGCTCCTCTGAATATTTAATACATGAGACTTAAACATTCATTGAATTCAGATAATATTTACTTAAGCCATTAGTCAATATTTTCCTCATTAAGGATGACAGGATTTGACCCATTCCACAATCAATCCAGTGGCACCAGGTAAATAACATAGTTTTTAACTCACATTTTTCATACAGAAGGTTTCCTTAAGCAAATGGAATGAAATTTACAGATGCAGCACACAATATTTAGATGTAATATTAGCTCCATCAGGAAAAAAATCCTGAAAGTTAACAAAAATTGATTGATGCTCCCTGACTGGAAGTGTCTGTAATTTTTTGCATGACAGCAATATGGAATGTGTTAACTCCATGAACACCAGTCTCCTTTACAACTGCTGTTGCTATTCTAACCACATTATCAACCTCACACATGTTTACCTCAGGGATATTTAGCCAGCCATAATTGACTTTTGCACAAAAAGAAAGCTGCAGACAAGGTTTAATCCTTTTGGGCTTGCCTTCTCAGTAAAACAAACAAGTATCTAAGAGAATTGTAACTAGATCAAGTATAAATCAGAGCATGGGGTGAACCTGCTCAGTCTTTTTCAATTTTATAATTCTTAAAATTTTCACAATTAGGATATCTGGAAATTAACAACATCTTTGCATGTAAGATGTTACAAATAAACAGAGAAACCATCATCTCCACTTCCAATAATGGCATTTCTCTAATTGTTATTTAACCATGTCAGATTCCATTATGGAGGTGGAGTTTAAAAAAGCATGTTGTACTAATATCACACTAAACTTCAGCTGATAAGGTTAATGCCAGGTAGCAGTGATTGCACATAAACTCTAGGTGAGATTAATCTTGGTGAGATTAATCATTAATATGGTAAGTGGTGTCATGGTTTAACCCCAGCTCTCAGCTCAGCCCCACACAGCTGCTCACTCCCCGCCCAGGAGGATGGGGGAGAGACTCAGAAGGGTAAAAGTAAGAAAAAGCATGAGTTGAGATAGAGAGAGTTCAGTAGGTAAAGAAAAGCTGTGCATGCAAGCAAAGAAAAGCAAGAAATTAATTCACAAGTTCCCATGGGCAGGCAGGTGTTCGGCTCCACACAATAGAGCTCCACACAAGTAACAGTGACTAGAGAAGACAAACTCCATCACTCTGAATGTCCTCCTCTTTCTTCTCCTTCCCCCAGTTCTATATGCTGAACATAACATCATATAGTTTGGGATATTCCTTGGGTCAGTTGGGGTCATCTGCCCCAATTGTGTCCCCTCCCAACTCCTTGTGCACCCCTAGCCGCCTCTCTGGTGCGCTGGGGTGGGGTGAGAAGCAGAAAAGCTCTAGAGTCTGTGTAAGTCCTGCTCATCAGTAACAAAATCATCCCTGAATTATCAACACCGTTCTAGTCACAAACCCAAAACACAGCCCCATACCAGCTACTTTGAAGGAAATTAACCCTGCCCCAGTCAAAACCAGCACAGGTGGCTAAGACTGGTGCTCAAGTAGATCCTTTAACCTGGTGCCACCAGAGAAAGAAAGCAGGCCTGCACTGCTTTTACTCACATGCCCTGTTCCCAGTCCTGCACAGATTTGTCTTGTGCTGATACCAACATTTGTATGAATATATGGTAAATTGTTCAGGGAGCTGATCTGGCTGAAAACCAGCCATTTTCACCCAAGCTTAGTTTTAGCTCAGATCCACTCACCACATGGTGCATCTCACACTTCGTGATGAACACATGAAGAAAAGGGAAGACTCCAAGGCTGTTTCTTCTGACAGCAGGGCCAGCTTAAACTCATAATTCATCTTTGTCTTCAAATAGTTGGAAAGAAGCATATTTTAGAGTTGCATCTTTTCCTCGCTGACAACAAAAGAAGCTCAGAAAACTAGCTCAAGCTTAAATTTCTAATTGTAGAATGCTGAAGTGAGAGACATCTCATCCATGAGCAAAGCAGGCCATACTATGATAAAAATTCAAAAGAAAGTGTTGTTTAAGGGTTTTAACTCCCTACGTCAGGTCAATCATCTCAAGTGTAAGTAAAGGCAATCAGTGCTAGGCGATGCAATAGATGAGAAGGTAGGATGCTCTGGATAAAATTGTTGCTTCATAAAATGAACAGCAAACTTCTTGTTGATGTAGAGCACATAAGAATTTTATCCTACAGTTCTGTTTTAATCTGTTTTTATCCACTGCTTTGTTCTTAACAAATCAATTAATATATCTCTCCTTTATCTATATGTAAAATGGTCATTGATGGGACTGTATTTGTAAAATGCTCTCCAATAATATGTATGAAGGAATTATTTAAGTGTTAAGTACATTATTATCTACTGACAAGTCATCTGCTCTACTAGCAGAGCAATTACAGAAAATGGCCAATATATTTATATGCAGATAAATCTAGATTTAAGTGAAGAGATTGAAGGGGGGAAATGAGTGATTTCCTTAATTTACTCTTTCATATACGAAATTTTGTATAAAAGCTTTTGTAAACCGTTCTCTGACCTATATTATAGATCCTATTCCCTGCAGGAAAAAGAAAAAAACCCAACCACTTAATTTTTAATATCCACCACTGCTCAAGCAACTGTGGTCCAACTGAATGTGTATGTGGAATGTGTGTGTGTAAAAAGCAGCAGGTTTTAACCAGAGAATGATATTCTACACACAAAGTAATAGAAAGAAGTTTGATTTTCTAAATATAGCAATTTGGGGTGTTCCTAGCAGATACAATAATTTTAAGCATATGTGTGTGTGTAGGGGAGGTGTTGTAATGAGTCAGGCATATTATTGTTTTAATCAAAAAGCAGCAATTATGATATGAAACTCTATAAAGATACTATAGATATCTACAGATAGATATAGATATCTATAGATATAGATAATTATATATAGATATATATATACACACATATAGATATGTCTATAGATAGATAGATGTAGGTAGATAGAGGTATTTATAGCCTATAAATATTTCAGTCTTCTCCTATTTTCTTGTTTTTCCCTGAAAATCTGTGAAGATATCATGGAGTAAAAATCTTTGAACTGGGTGCCTTAAAATATTACTGTAGGTCCGCAGAATGTAGCACAACTTTGCTTTATTGTTAGCACATTACACTCACAGTATTAGAGCAACCAAGTAGTGTTGGGAGATGGGGCTAAATGCCAGTCTCATGAGAAGTCCCTGACAGAACTCTGCCTTCCTTCAAGGAACTCAAACATGACTCAAAAGATGACAGGAAAGGGTAACAAACACTTGAATACTAAAGGCTGGAGATGGCTGAAACTAAGAAGGAAGCAATAAGAAGGGCAATAACAACTGCACTGTGGTTCAGAAATAGAAATCTTTTCTAAAGGAGGTAGTGACGTATGAGAAATCCAGAAAGTCAAGCTGTAGAAAAAGAGGTCAAAAAACAGTATCCTGTGAGTATAGAAATCTGTAAGAGTGTCAGCTTTAATAAAATGTACACCTTCAATACATAGCTACAGCTGAAAACTCAAAACAGTACAAAGCTGTCTGGTTACATGTTAGAAGAAAATCCAAGTTTTCCTCACTGATTATATTCTGTAGGAATGACAATCACAAATATTGGATGAATAAAAATAAGAGTATTCTCGTGACATGTATATCCACACAAATCTTAATTTCTTTTATCAAAGTAAATAGAGGATCATAAAATGGCCAAGGTTGGAAGGGACCTCTGGAGGTCATGTGGTCCAACCCTCCATTCATGAAGGGTCACTTAGAGCTGTTTGCCCTTGACTGTGTTCAGATGGCTTTTGAGTATTCGAGGAATGGAACAAGGAATTTAATACCACAGCTCCAGAACTGTCTCTACAGATACTTTTGGTTGTCATTCCACAGAAGGATGAGGAAGACTCCCAAAATTTTCTCAATATCTTCTTATAGACCTTAGAAAAATCTGGGGTATATTAAACCACTATATTAAATGGTGTTGGGACAGTTCTTTTATTAAGGGTGCAGCAATCCCTTCTGCAGATTGTGAGTCTGAGAACAGAATGCTGCAGGAAATATGTAAGAAATGTGAATATATGTCTGTTTAAACTCCTGTACAAAAATTAGACTAGGTGTATTGAAGCTAGAGAGATTGAAAGCACAAGTTGAGTCTGCACCGAAACTAAGAAATCAAAGATCAAATAAAGAGATAGTACTAAATATACTGCATTAAAGATAAAGATAGATTACTATTCGTCATCAATTTTTAATACATCAAGTTTTTCTCATGTCCTTATGTAGTTGCAGAAAACTGGAAATAATTTTTGCTCAAATCATTAAAAGATGGATTACTCCTATTTTGGAATATTATATGCCATCACCAGTCTAAAATCCTTAAGAGGTGGTCAACTCTTTTATTATAGTGTTTCTAAAGTCTCCCAGAGTACTTGAAAAGCTGAAATTTGTTTTCATGTACATGAAAAGATAACAATCTTTTCACTGTATTTTAAATCACATATGAAGTTGAATTACATTTTAAGAATTGTCTTTTATGCATTGGTTGTATGATTTGTCATTTACTGGGCTGCTGTTATTAAGGAATAAAAAGGCAGGAAGCATCAACTTAACCAAGTAACATGTTATGCCCTGGGGTGCTTGGCGGGTTTAGGGGAAGGTTGTTTGATTTTCTCTGGGCAGTGCGCAGGAGAAATAAGAAAATTCTCAAGATGTTCCATGACAAACTTTTACTTGCAAACTTTAGAACATTAAGGTACAATATGGTACTTGGCAAATTTTAAAATGTAGCCATTTTGGTTAGAAATGCAACAATATAAAAGCATAAAAATAATGCTTAAGAAAATGTATAATGAAAAAGAAAGCGAGAAAGGATAAGAGTAGAAACGTATATAGTCTCCACCCTTGGACCCACCAATAAGACTTGATTGTTGCAATTTTGATGTTGCTAAAACTGATGGTGGCAGTCCTGATCTGTTGGGAGAAACCCGAGAAGCACAAAGTCTGGTGGGTTAATGTTATGCTCAGGCTCAGTGGGATTGCCCAGGTGCCTCTCCTGGGGTGCAGAGCTTTACACTGGATGATGTAATACTATGGATCATGGGATGCTCTGGGAGTCTTTGACATCTTCTAAGACATGACAGCTGCCTCTTACATGTCAACATAGTTTATCAGTTATGGCCTATCAGAAGAGATAAACACCTTCAGGCTTATGTCCTGGTACTTTCCTGAGGGGAGTTTCCACAGCTAAGCCACTTGTGTAAGGACATTAACATGATGAAAAGCACAATTCCACCTCACAGTAGTCGCCTCTTTGTTTGAGAACAATTCTGCACTGAGTAGGTCAGCAAACTAGGGCCATTTTCAATGTAAATTTCTAAACAACATCAGAAATGCATGCAGGTTGTAGCACACACTGGTGAAGTGTAATGGAGTTGAGTACATATTCTACTCATCATCCTCCAGCAGAGTAACCCAGAACACAATAGCCCTAGAACATCCTCTGCAGCAATCTACAAGCAGTCTTCTTCAATACTATGCTAAAGTCAGCCTGCTGCAATGCCTGTCAGTCTATTAAGAGCACTGAGACTGAGGGCAGCATGGCAGCCAGTTGTTTAATTTCTTAGGGAAATATACTTTTTAATGAACAAATATATGAGAAAGTTACATTTTCTTCCCTCTCCAAACCTTTCCACTTCAGTTATAACATTTATATTTTGATCTCATAGAGCCTATTTTCCATGTAGATTGTAAAACGTCCATTAGGAACTACTCAATGTATGAATAAATAATTCTCTGTATGCTGTAATGTATGTCTGTTAATGGCACCACAAATATATTGATCTCAACCATCTACTTATCAACATGGTTGTCTATATCAACACGTGTAAAAAATTGCAGTGTACAACGGCTGGCAAACCACTCAGGGCAGCAAGGAGAAACTTGCAATGAAAGATTGTACTGGAATTTGTATAATTACAAGCTTCACTAACAGATAAGTTTCCTGTCGCTGCTTCTCTTTTAGATTTCTGCCACATAGCATGATCAAGCGGTTATGCATCTGAATCCCAGTTTTCCCATATGCTAGCCAGAGGTTATCCATTTGTTTGTGGGGTGGCTGCTGGCTTTCCCATCCTCGTGTCCTTTATTCTACTTCCAGCTGCCCTGAACAGTGATCAATAAGTTACCAGTCTGTGCTGCAATCAGTTTCCTAACTCATTTCTGCTCCTACAAAAAAAATATCTTTTTCTTATTCTTTTTAAATTTTTTATTACTCAGATCAATACAATCAGAGTTCTGTGTCTGTCTCGCCGCCACTCAGCAGACCCAGCCGGTGTGGGGACCAGCCGGTTTCTCAGCAATGCTCATGCTAAGAGAGGGATTTTTTTCCCCCACATGAAGTTCCTCCTAATGACTTCCTCTGAGATGCCAGGGGTGGCCTTGCTTCCCTTCACCACAACTCGCCGTCTCTGTCCTGCCATGTCTGCTTTATAAAATGACGCCTTCCAATTTTAAGCCCATTTTTTTCCCCACAAGTAGTGAATGCTCTGTTAATCTTTAGGAATGGTCCTCCCAAGAAGGCTGTAACTTCTATTTTAAGGAAGATTACAGTCTGAGTGAATGAGTTTTATGACCACAGTTAGTACTATTTCTAATCTGCCTTTTTATCTAAGGTTTGGTAGAAGGTCACAAAAGTTTAAATTCTGGACTACCTTGCCAGAAATCATCTGCCTGAAGAGTTTTAAACTTCCCGTCCTTTTACAGATCTGACCCTGCATTACTCTGCATGTGTTCTGGGTTTCCAGAAGCCCTCATATCCATAGCAGAATTTTTTGTTAATATTTCATATACTCGTCAGACTTGATATAGTTCCTTCATCTCCACGTGTTTAGAAAAGCTACATTTTCCATAATTCCCATACAAGATTGTGCCTAACACATGACAGCAACTGAGAAATATAATTCCAGGCATACAGTGCTTTTATTAGAGAAACTGCATAACCATAAAACCAGCTGAAAAGAATCTATGGTGCTACTACTACTACTACTACTCAAAATATTCTGGAACAAAATCCCCTTTTCTTCTTTCTCTCTTCCAAGGAATCCTAATATTAAGTTTGCAAAAAAAAAAAATTCTTCAAGTGTTAAAGGCATGTCCCAACAAACAGTAAACAAGTCATCACAGATAAAATAGGTTTCATTTGTGTTAAAGTACTGTCAAGATTATTTACACTGACATGAAAGCCAGATTCAGAAACTAGATCAGGAATGGAGTATTGTTTTCCCTGGAAAAAAAGGTGCATTTTCAGTCTACACTAAGGAAAGGAGGAAGTAAAGTGAAAATATCTACAAATTAAAAGGAATCACCACAGTTTCTTAAAATTGGAGTCCCAGCATCAGCTTATTCAATGAATTATGATTTCTTTCTTTTATAGTACATTTAAAATCACTTAATCTAACAAATTCATAAAAATACTATTTTTTTTAAATTTAGTGTTAATCTGCCAAAAGCATAACAAATATATTCTGTAAGTTTTTGCTTGCTGTATTCCCAGATTAAATATAAGGCTATAAAAAGTAAATAGCTCATTTAATGTTCAACTTTCCTTGTTTAAACTTGATGAGATTTGAATTATGTTGTAAGGAAACTCATTGGAAGCCCTATAATTTCCTAAAAAAAAATTAGTTCAATTCAATGTCTAATAAAAGGCAGAGCACTATTTCAAATTTAGGAGATTAAATGTACTGGGCATCTGAATTCAATTCAGTATTTACATGATTAAAATGGATACCCAGAAAAAACAAGCAATAATTTATGTATGTAACTTTAGGTACCAAAGTTTGAAAAATTACCTAAAAATCTACGTAAAAGGATGGAAAAATCTTCAATCAGTATGCATAAACTGTGGCTGCCTCTGATAGGTGACTATGATAAAATAAAGGCACCAAGTCAGGAGAATATTTTTGCCCTGAGGTGCTCACTACCAAACTGAAAGCCCAGGGGACAGTTTGAGGACCAAGAAGACAATTTTTTCCCATGTCAAGTGCAATTATATTGTACAGGTATTCTCATATATGTTTTTCTAAAATTATGATTTTGAGATGAAAAGTGACAGTTACCTCCAGAGCAGCACAAGATCATTGTTTACTGCATCTCATGGTGAGCACAGGTAAACACAACTCAAAAAATTACTCTTCCAAAATCAAGTAGAATCAATCTTTGAAATGATGTCACAGGAAAAAAAAAATCTCATAAACAACTAGACAAAATTTACTGAGATTTATTTAATGAAAAGCAGCAACTATACCTTGCTTCACAAAAGTGTATGTCACCATACAGGAGAAACCCACATCTAATTATTCACCAGAAAATGGCCTCTCTGACACGAAACAGGGAAAATTGTTTCATAAATCAATTTTGCGCTAACCTTCTAAACAAAAATGCATCACACATTTGAGATGCAATTACTTTGCCTTGTACATCACAGAATGAGGTGACTTGCTATTCATTGGAAGGAGAGGTGAGAGTTGCTCTTTGTTCCCTGCACTGTGCCTAACAATCTATTATCAGAGAAATTAAAAACATTCACAACAAATACACAGTCCTCAGCTCTCATGCACAGGCTCGTCTAAAACCCCTCCATGCAGCATTTCTTCACACCAAGGCCAGTGACAAACTCAGCACCATCCCACAGCAGCAACTGCTGTCTGTGCTTGCTTATCTGCCTCCCACTGAGCACACCACATAAGTAATTTAGACACAGCCCTTTCTGTTGTGCATATGGTTAATGGACACTTGCATCTGCTTTCCAGAAGCTTCTGGAGTAAGGAATATTTAAGACAGAAGCCCTACTTTTTTTACTATTTTAGTATTATTTTTATAATATTATCTTCTTCAAACAAGAAAATAACCATAAGGACAAATCAGTGCATGCTTCTAAAGAAAGAATGATGCAAACACTACTACTTATACTGTCTTAATACTGCTGCACTATTCGTCCCACTTCCTAAACTGTGTTAGGGAGTTTACAATGAGGTACATAAATGAAAAGGTCTTGCCTGGATTTCAGGGAGCAATATGAAAAGACAGCCAGAGATGGGAGCTGGTAAATCAAGTTAGTTTTGGTTGAGAGAGAGTTAATTTTCTTCATAGCAGCTGTTAAGAGTCTGTGTTTTGTATTTGTGACCAAAACAGCATTGATAATAGAGATTTTTTAGCTATTGCTGAGCAGTGCTCACAGAGAGTCAAGACCTTTCTCCTCCTCACCCCATCACACCAACAAGGATGGTGGGGGTGCACAAGGAGTGGGAGGGAACCCAGCCAGGACAGCTGACCCCAACTGACCCCAGGAATATCCCACACCATACAACTTCATGCTCAGCATATAAAGGTGGAGGAAGTAAGAGGAAGGTGAGGGGGATATTTGGATTGATGCCATTTGTCTGCTCAAGTCTCCATTATGGATGATGGAAACCTGCTCTCCTGGGGTGGTTGAACATCTGCACATAGGAAATGGTGAATTAAATTCCCTTGTTTTGCTTTGCTTGGAAGTGTCTTTTGCTTTACCTACTGACCTGTCTTTAGCTCAATCCATGAGTTTTCTCACTTTTACCTTTATGATTCTCTCCCTTCATCCCACTGGACAAGTGACTGAGTGGCTGTGTGGGCCTGGGGCTAAATGCTGACACAAGCTAATGGCTTACAGCAATCCCACCCCTCAAATCCAAAGGGGTCTGAAATGCCCCTACTTCTACACACACAGTTCAGACATATTTGTTTTTTGTGTGCACGCTCTAGTCATCAGAATCGCTTTTGCCCCTTTACTGTACTTGTTTCTTTACATCACATGGAAATTTTCTTGACTTGCTCACTCCACATGACAGGGATGGTTTGGCTGAGGTTATTTTAAACCTGATTTTCTCTCACAGTGCCAAGAGCACACAAGAGCAAATCTTTATGGACCCAGCCGAGAACCCAAGTGCAGCAAGTCCAAAGCTGCTTGGGAAGAGGCTGCTTTTTACCAGTATCTTGAAGCCAACAAAAGTTAAATAAGCTGAAAGGAAGTGTTTTCTTGATGAGAAAGCTATAAATCAATAAATAAGGCATTAGAGGGATACTCAAAATGAAGGTGTCAACATGGGAGCACACAGACAAGTCAGTGTGAATGAAAGAAGTTCGTGGGTTTACCAGAGATGATGCTATTTGCATAATACATCAGTTTATACTTTCACAAGAATAAACACAAAGATGAAAATTTATTTTCTTAAATCCAAGCTCATTAAATAGTAAATATCAAATTACTAATAGTTAGCTTAGGTAATCTTTGTGGAGGAGGGATTAAATTTACAGAACTGCTCGGCTTTGCCCTGCCAAATCTAACACCAACATACTATCAATTTCTTCACTTCATTATTAATTTTGGTCTTAAATCTCGACGCTATGGTTTCTTTACTGCAGTGTTGGGATAAATTCACCACTGATTTAAAATATACAATTCTGCATATGACTATATTATTTACAAGTTATAATATTAATACTTTAATGCTGAAGATAAATTAATAAATACCACTGCTGGCCACATATCATGAAATATGTGAATCACAAGGGTTGAGATATATGGATTACAGTCACTTCATCATCTGGCATCAAAGCAAAAACCATCGTGTCTTTCTTCATCTCATCATCCTATTCCACTTTTGTCCTTATATACATTATGTCTGCTTTTGTGGCACATGGTATGCATTCAATTAAGTAATAGCACTCCACATGTGCTAAGTGTTCTGCTCTAGCTTTACATCGCAGCACAACGTGCCATGTATTAGCAAACTAGACAATGATCTGATTTACAATGTGTTATTACCCTAAATGTGAAAACACTGCTCATAAATTGCATTTTTTGTATCTATCACTTAGACTTCTATTGCTCTTACCTGACTTTAAAAACTATAGGAATTACACAGTGAAAATAACTTGAAAGTTCACAGCATCCTGCAGGAGATGAGGTATTGTAATGCACATCCTCAATTCTCTGCAGGATTCAGCAAACTGCAAATCTGTCAGGGCAGAGTCTGCAGGGAAACTGTACTTTTCAGCCATCTCTGTTGTATATTATCCACATCATATGATGCAATAAGATATAAAATTGTCAGAATAGTCCAGAGTTGTTCTCTCTTGCTTAAAATTATATGTGCAAAGACACGAAGACTGAAGTAGAGTTTGTATGTTTTGGAGCTGAAATCATATTGTCAACATGATGCATCATAAATTTTAAACCATCAGCTGTCATGGCTGATCTTGTACAGGTGCTGAACAGCAAGCATTTGTGCTAAAATAACACCACATAATATATCAGCTCTAGTAAGTGTTGGTCCATGCTTTTATCTAGACATACTAAACAGGAAAAAAGAAATAAGCATACAGCATTATGAACACTCACAAGTAGATACAACTTTATATAAATGCTTGAAAATAAAACCTTAATAATACTCACTTCAGTAAATCAATAAAGAACTTTACAGATCCTGGACAGATGGTATTGTCCTACACCATTTCTTCAGAAGGTACACCAGCACAGCAACACCACCAGACTTTGGGCAGTGCGCATTGTGACAGAATCATCAGTCCAGCTGTAATTCAGATTTCCCTCCTTTCCCAGCTTCTGTCCACAATTGCTGTCTTAAGGGTTTTTTAGGTAGGATCATCTCTCATCCTCTCCGGAAACCTCTCAAACAGTAAAGCCCACAAAACCATAAGAGCTACCCTTTGGTACCATGAGAAGAAATGAGCAGCAGAGGGTGGGATGGATAGGAACTGCTTGGTCCAACCTTGCTGCAGCTGGAATGGCTGTATCTGGCCATGTCTTTATTTAAAACGTAAACTAGTTGGACCAGGTGAGGTGGAGTTTTGTGGCTGGTACCAAGTAATGCTTTGAGAGGACAAGAGTTTCAATTAAAACAATCAGCAAACCTGTCATTCCATGTCCAGTGTAAATAGCTCCAACTGCTCAGTACAATGCCGAGAGGAAATGCCCTGGTTCACCCTTCACCTGTACGGGATGTCTGACCCAGCCAAGGTACATCACTGTTGACAGCGCTCGTTAGCTTAACCAGCACTGTTCTGCTTTGATGCTCCTTCCAGAAGTGCAGGCAACACCACGGTGCAACCCTCGGAAGCTCCCCTCATGCTGCACCTCCCAGCTGGGCCACAGAGCAGAGACACTCAGGAGGAAACATTTCCAGCTACTGTCAGAAAAAGAACTTAAACTTGGAATAATGGGAAGCAGACGACAAAACAGATCATTAGAGGTGACCAGCTTGTTGACAGGTGATACAGCTGGGGGAGATATGTGTAAAACACACACAAACTGTGACAGTAGGTTGCTTTTAGTGGAATTAACATATGTTGCATGTCAAATAATGAGACAGGAAACAATGAAGATTATATTGAGGATTTAATTAAAATAAGAATATGTTCTTTAAAAATGCATTCTTACATAATGGCAACCATGCTCCAGTTTAGAAGCTTTCAACTTCTTTTTAATATGACTGAATAAGAGATCTTCTTTTCTATGTATTAATAACTTGATGGATGCAAAACTTTTACCTTGAACGACTTCATGTTTTTGGTCATTATTTGAGGATTAGAGGCGCAGAGGCCAAAAGGTGACAACTTCCATTACAGAGTTGTTACTTGCAGCTCATGCAGAGAAGTGGAAACTTCTGGAAACATCCAGAAATGCAAACTTCAGGGCCACACCTCACACCTGTCTTTAGGATAGCTACTGCTACTTCCTCCCACAGAAATTTCCCATCCCATTAGTACAGTAAATGATTTATACTACAAGAGGAATGCAAAATTACAACCCAAGAAATATTAGCACCAAAAGATAATCTCTATTTCTCACTCTTTTAAAATGTTTAACAGTGAATTCAATGCTTGTCAAAATTGCTGGAATCACAGTCCTTTTATACACAGGTCAGGCAGCCTGGCTGCAGAACTGGAAGAATCCGGGAGCTTCCACTCTTAGTTTGACCAGTTGTAAGGAATGGCCACAGGAGTGGTTGTTTATCAGGCTAGTCAGGAAAAGTGTTTGTATTTGCTGCACTGAGCACCTTTGCAATGTTTTAGATCAAAGAATTACAAACTTTCTCATCCCTGAAGAGCTAACTTCTTATTTAAAAGAAAGCAATGGTTATTTGGCTGTTTTTATAATGGGACCAAGGTTTAGACTTGACTGACTGGTGTCTATAACACGAAAACCAAAGGATGGTGAGTAAGGTCAAGTGAGTGATTTCTTACTTTCACTTAGTCCCTGGAAATGGGTTGAAGCTATCACAAGACTGAAGAACACAGATCAGTATTTGTAGATCCCCTTCGATCCCGTTGCAGATGAAGCTGTGTCAGCTGCACAGGTTGCTGGCCCCAGCCCCATCTGCCAGTCCCACAGCTGCAACCCACCAGCTCCTCCAGCCTGCTGGCAGAAGGGTTTGTGTGGCCATCTCCCCACCATCCCTGGCAGAAACAGCCAGGTTAGCCAACACGGATTATTTCAACTCTCAGGGTTATTTGGCTCATTTTAATTGAAATGGGCTTGGATGCAATCACAGCAGCAAGTCATCAGCAGTGCTGTGGCAGAGGCAGCCCTTACATCAGCAAAGAGAGGGTTACAGGGAGCTGGGGCTGCCTGGAGGCATCACCTCCTCAGCTGGCCCCAGAGCACCTGGAAAGGGTGCACAGACACCAGGTGAGTCTCACTGGGGGAGCCCAGTTCAAACTAATTACTTCACAGGCAATCAAACAATCATTAGCTGATAACCACTTTTGGATATCGGGGATCTGACTGATTCACACAAGAGACCAGAGCTGAAACTCTCTGTAGTCAATAATCAAAGCTCTGAGCCAGCTAATTCCCTTCTGTTAACACTGCCTACGCGTGCACAAACACATGCACATGTTTTCTCTCTCTTTTCCCTTTGTCTGCCACCTTGAGCTGTAGCTGCAGTTCTGACACAGGGCAGGGTGAGCACTCTAAATTCCCTGCAATTACCCTGACATGCAGTGAGACCCACCTCTGGGTATTAGGGCCTGGAACACCACTGATGGTAGCAAAATAAAAAGGTTGATGCTATATTTTTATAATCCAGGCAAATCAAAATCTCCACAGCGAAAAAAACCCTTACAATACATAGCATCAATGAGCATAAGATATAGTGGTAGGCTTATTATTTTAAGATGCAAGCACGGGGGCTCTTGTGCATGTTTACAAAGCAGACTACTTAGCATAAAAAGATTCTGTTCTGATTCTGCAAGAAGAAATGGGCCATTCTTTACTTTCCTATGGCATTGTAATTTCCAACCCTCATTGTCTATCACTTTCTGGATAGTAAATTACTGCTTCTTTAGCAAAGGTTCAGATCCACAGGCCTTAGCAGCTCCCTTTTAAACTTTCAACAGTGTATTTAGAATAAATCTCCTAACAAGTTACACAGTGTAGTACCACACAAGTAACAATAGCATTACTTCCGCATTGCCAAAACTTTAAGAAAAAGATTTTTTTTTGTTTTAAGAAGGATCCAAAATTCGGTCACAAAAGCGAGACGCAGCCAACAGTTCTCATAAGAAAAGCGGGAACCTGGGGGATGACTATTGAAAGTCTCAGCTTGTGAACAGAATAGGAAACAAGTACAGAGCTTCGGCAGCAAGGTAAAATGCAGGCACCTCCCCAGGGAATTTAATGAGGTAATCTTGGTAAACTCCCCAGTGAAATTAAATTGAAACTTCTACATATGAGGAATCCAGATTCAATACCACAGTAGCGGCAAAATCTTGTGTTGATTTTTTCCAGCTTCAGCTGAAGCTAATCGGACAGCACTCAGATTTACATCCCAAGTCTCTTGTCTTGCAGAAATGAGCTAGAATGCCAGAAAAGCCAGGCAGGCAGGAAAATACAGCATCTTTTCAGTCATATTAACAGGGCTAGCCCTATCACTTGTTTAAATCCAAAGAAAATCAGCTTTTATGATGGTTGCAGTTTTCTGTGCTACAAAGGAACACAACGATCCATGAGGTCACTCTCAACTCAATATCATTTTATCTGTGCAAGCTTAAATTTAGTTACTTTGATTCTGTGACTCATATAAACATGTTGCTATAGCTTTTCAGGAAGGGCAACAGGTTTGATTCTGCTTAATTAAAAGTAACCAGAAGATTTACATAGACTTGTACGGGAATAAGATAGCCCTACGTACGTTACTAAATCAAACCGGCATTACAATACTTGCAAAAGAGGAAAATAAGTTAATTTTTGAAGGAAACGGCTAAAATAGCAATAAAAATAGACAAAAATTTACCAGCAGGCTTTGTTAAATAGAAAGCATTTATTTGTTTAAGTATGGGTGCATCAATTTCCAGCAGCTTTTCCAAAAGCATTTAAGTGACTTAGGAATTTAAGATCATTACATGTTTTTGGAAAACTTCTTATTCTAAATAAGATTGCATAAAAATCTGTGAAAATTTCAAGGGATGGACAGACAGATGTCCAAATCTGTTTTTTTCTTGCATTCCTTGCTTATATCTTCTCCCTCTGTTAGCTGCCTTTTTTCGCTCTCACTTTTTTGGGAAATAAAAAAAGAAAAAAGGAAAGGAAAAAAGCAGTACTCAGACATGCAGCCTGGTTCAAAGCTCCGATGGGTAGCAGGGAAATACTTTAGAGATCAGGTGAAATGAATTCAAGATGAGTGAAAATGGTCTTTGGTTCTGCTCTGCTACCTTTTACTGAAGATTCACTGCAGAGACGTGAATCATCTCCATCCACGCTGTGCTTTGCTTCTTGCAGGCATTTTTCACAGATCCCTCCTGCTTCTTTTGTCTCCCGGTGTCAGACACGGTGATTTACCATTGGTCACTGTGGCATTAAGGGTTTACTACCAGTTAGAACAAGTGTGAAGGAAAAGGAACCTGCTGCAAAATAAATAAATAACATAAGGGCAGACGCTTTTAATAAGGAATAACAATTAGGTAATAAAGACAGGGAAAAATGGGAAAGCACAGCTTCTGTTCACTTGGCTTACAGAAAAAAACAACATTTTTTACTTTAGATCAACTAAAATCTCTGCTTAAAGTAAACTAAGAATACAATTAGATTCAGGCAACCGGGCTCTTTGTCTTTTTAGAAAGAAAACTCCTTCCTAGCCAGAATGAACAATGAAATAGAAATAGGGTAAAAAAAATTTTTTTTATGAATGCATTAATAATCAAACAGATGTAATTGTACAAGACACTAATGGAAACCACTGTTCACAGAAGAAGACAAACATCAACACGATAAAATGCTGGTTTTATAAGGTATATGAAACTTCAGCTCTCTTCTCCAAGTTATCCCCTCGAAAAATAAATAAAGATCATGTATTGAATACAATAACTGTGATTCTATTTAGAAAATTGAAATTACTGTTTTTTAGAGAATTCAAAAAACCTAAGAGTGGTACCTGCAGCCTTAAATTTTATGTCTTCCTTCAGGGACTGTAAATAGTTTTTGTGTTTATGATAAAAGTGAGAGCAGAAAAAAATGAGGAATATGTAGGAGAAATCTGCCTATTTTGAAGTTATGTATTTTACCTGAAAAGGAGTTTTGTCTTCTTCATTTATGCATAATAGTCCAGAGATCCCATATATGTTATTAAATTTTAATGTTAATAGTATGCTAAGAAAAGCATGTGCCGCTAACTTACTGTATACACTACAGTACAGAAGAGAATCAAATCACATTTAAAGATCTCCAGTTTTTTTCCCCAACACTTTGTACTTATGTTTAAACTCTTAGATGTGTCTCTGAGGTCTTTTAAACTCTCAAAAAAGACTTCAGCCAAACCCAGTCTACGCAAGGGCCTGAGCACTGAGTAAAATACATTTACTCAAAATTAAACAAAAAATTTTTACTCAAAAGTAAAAAAAAAAAAAATTAAAAAACCCAAACCGAACCAAATATATCAAATTATTTCTGAGACTTTTAAAAATTCTGTTGGATAATAAAACTAAAACTATAGATGACATCAGGTTCCGTTCCAACAAATATCACAATAATGGACTTTGTGAAAGTGTTTAAAACATTTTCTGATTTTTCAAAGAAGTGTATAAGTACCAAGGGCCAGTGCTCATTTGTCATTAGCAAGACGGCTGTTATTTTAAGGGCAACTCATTGTGCCTGGGATGGTTTTGGAGTGTATTTCCCAAAAGATATTCCCCAAACTGTCATTCCAAGTGAAGAAATGTTGGACGTATGAAAGCAGCATTGTTTCCCTACAGCTTTTATCACTCATGGTTTGGACCCAAGGATTTAGTTAATTTTTTCCCTAAATTAGGGGATGTTGTGGGTTGGCACTGGCCTGGTGCCAGGCACCCATGAAAGCCACTCACTCCCCTCTGCAGCTGGACAGAGAGAATTTAATGAAGGATTCATGAGTTGAGATAAAGCCTGGAAGACAGATCACTCACCAAATACCATCACAGGCAAAGCAGTCTCAACTTAGAGATATAAAGTGAATTTATTACTAACAAAATCAAAGCAGGATAATGAGAAGTAAAATAGGCCCTTAAAAACACCTTCCCCCCATCCCTCTGTCCTTCCAGCTTTACTTCCTCCCCTCCAGCAGTGCAAGGCAACAGGGAATGGGGGTTATGGTCAGTTCATCACCCGTGGCTTCTCCCAGTGCTCAGGGACAGGAGTCATTCCCCTGCTGCACCATGGGGTCCCTCCCACAGGAGACAGTTCTTCATCAACTTCTCTCCCCTCTCTCCAGGGGTCTCCCACCGGGTCACAGGCTCCTCCAGGCATCCACCTGCTCCAGCGTGGGTCTCCTCCACAGGCTGCAGGTGGATCTCTGCATTCCCCATGGATCCCCATGGGCTGCAGGGGCACAGCTGCCCCACGATGGTCTTCACCACGGCCTGTAGGGGAATCTTGGCTCCGGCACCTGGAGCACTTCCTCCCTTTCCTTCTCCACTGACCTTGGTGTCTGCAGAGTTGTTCTTCTCTCATGTTCTCATTCTGCTCTTCTCTGGCTGCAATTACAACTATGCAACAACCTTTGTTTTGATTTCTTCTTAACCATGTTATCATAGAGGTGTTACCATCATCTCTAATTGGCCCAGCCTTGGCCAGTAGCACATCTGCCTTTGGAGCCACCAGGGATTGGTTCTGCCAGACTTTGTGGAAGCTTCCAGCAGCTTCTCACAGAAGCCACCTCTGTGGCCCCCCCATGCTACCAAAACCAGGCCACACGAACCCAGTACAGGGAAAAGAAATCCCTTTCATTATATAATTCCAAGGGATCTCTGACAAGAGATGTTGCACTGAAAGTCAGTAACTTTTCTTGCTTTTAGACCAATCCTTGGCATAGTCTGGGCATAGGCATGATTCAAGGCACCATCAACCAGCCAAAAATTTTTGAGGCAGCCTCTCTGTTTCAGAGCATGAGAGACTTCCTTTTATTTTTATTTTTTTCCAAACATCATCATGGTATATGCAGATGCTCTTATGACTAAAAAACAGTCCTGGGAACTTCCCCTGTAGTAGTACAACCATGACCAGAGGCCCCCAGACACCACAGCCAAGTCTTTCCTTTGAGACATCCCTCCTGGGAAGAGTTTGTGCTGTTCCTTCCAATAACTGCTCACTTCTCTGTTTCCTGCGGACTACAGGAACTATTGCTGAAGGCTAGCACTCCAGGTTCTGCTGTGGAGACAGATCTGAGCCTGTTGTTCAGCCATGGAATATATTGCTCTTATTTTAGGTAATTTTCAAATTATTTTCTAACAGCAGGAAAAGCAGAGGATGGAGACTGCAACACATGGCACGTGTATATCCACTTTTGATCCCTAGGACCCCCTTTGCAAATGAGATCTTGTACTTTATAGAGCTTTGTTTTCCCAGTAGTAAACTATTTAAATGGATAACCACATTTAAGTTACTCCTGGGAAAGAGCCAATTTAAGAAAAATCATCCAGGAATTCACTGCAAATGAGATGCTGCCTCTCCAAAGACTCTGTTCCTTGCCATCATGGTGACAGGCTTGGGATTGGCTTATAACAGAGAATACCAGAAAGTTGGGAACTTACCCATTATAATTTAAATTAAGATGGTTGGAACTATATAGACAAAAAGGCGTCTTTCCTCCAGTTTCCCCCCAGAAAACTCCCCCAAAACAACCCTGTGTATCTTTCACGGCAAATAAAATACAGTAACATGTTATAAATACCAACTACAGCAAGGTAGTGAAAGTTACTAGAGTCGTTCCTTATAAAATGAAACAATATGATTAAGGTGCAATTCTTTGGGGCAGTTAGCTACTATACGGGATTCTTATGGATTCTGTATTGCACTTCAGCCAGAAAGGTGGCTGATGCCCCAAGTCTCTTAGTATTTCAGAGGCACTTGGACAATGCCCTTAACTGCATGTTTAACTGTCAGTCAGCCCTGAGGCCACCAAGCAGTTGGAATAAATGATCTTTGTAGATCTTTTCCAACTGAAATATCCTATCCTACGTCTAGTTTTCTTTTTCTAATTTTTATTAGACAAGCTATTACAATGCTATTATTATCATTATATATGTATTTATACGCCAGTTGAAGTCAGCAGTAAAACTGCTATTGATTCATTACCTGGAATTCTGGGCTATCCGCTTAAAGATGTGGTTTGCATCCACACTTGGATCTATTCACAGGTGTTCACAGGCACTGAAACTTATAAATCTACTGCATAACAAAATTGAAGCCTAGCATTCACACAGAATTTTTAAAGGGCACTACCTAATCTGGTCAGGATCAGTCTATTTAGCTGATTGAATTGTTACAATGCAGAGGAAACTGCTGGTCAACAGAATAAAAAAAATATTTCCAAGGACCAGCTTGGCCTTTTGTCTTGAGAGAGCAAACATAATGCTCATGGAGCAGTACCTAGAAACAATCAACCTGTACTGATGGACAGAAGAGTTTCTCTCAGCAGTCAAGCACACCCACAATTGCAAAATATGTCTAGCCTGGAAAATGAACTGATGTATAAATATCTCTTAGTAACACACAGAAAACTCTCTGCTACATGACGGGTTTTGTGACCTCTGTAGGTGTTGCTCATCCACTTCAGCCTCCTCTTACTCAGTGCACACAGGCATGTGGTACCCAAGAAATAAGAGTGCTATCTTCCGCAATGGTGAGGTGCCTCAAATTAGCCCAATGGCTTGACTTTCTGTTCTGGTTGTTCTAAATTCAGAAGTCACCCACAATGAGGATGTTTATTTTTGATGGATTCAGTAGTCATTACTATTGCATTCATCAATTGGAGGCATTTCAAGGGCACTGAAGTGTATTAATTGAAACAAGTTAAATCAGCAGTCATCTCTGGAATTATTCCTTTTCACTTTCTTTCTTGAACTAGTTGGCCTTGATGTCTTTGATTAAATCACTTGAGTAGTATTTCATTGGTATTTCTAACTTATGCCACTACTCTGCTAATAGCCATCCATAAATGGTCTGGGCTGATTTCCATCTGTGAACATTTGAGAAACACTCCTTTATTCTTTATTGTTTGCTCTTCAAAGAGTGAAGGTGCTTCTACAATGGTTTGCTAACTGTGGAAGCTTGCCAGCCTTACTACAATTTTCAGCACTCCTCATGTGAGGAAGAGTTGGATATAGTGAATAAAGGTATGCCAAACTGGCTATAGGTCTATGCAGGAGGTCCACAGAGATTAAAGAAACTTGTAGTTCAGTTGTAAGGAGTTCAAAGAGTCCTTCATTTCTGCACTTTTGAGATTTTGCTTACAGGTCCCTTATCTACCAAACTGAAATCCCATTTGGTACAAGCAGAACTTCAAAAAGTAGAGCTCCTATTTGGCTCCTAGAAATAACATCTTTCCTTTCTTTGGCAACTACTGACCTGCTAGCCCTAGTGTCAGGAAGAAATATTAATTATATTGCCACTTTTAATCGCATCAAGGGAGAGGTCAAATCTTAAATAGCACCATAAGCCGCTTTACACAAATCAAAGCCTCCCTCTTTTAGAACCTATTAAAAACTTTAAGTAACAAATTCACAACATCTATTTTGTTTTATTGTGGTGGGAACTTGGGAATTTTGCTATATCACTGCATGTTATTTGAAAATCAAAAGAACACAATTTACATCTAGACTAGAGTGCTTGTCCACTAGCATACTGTGACAGGTAGCTAAGGATCCACCAGCCTGGCCAAAGTCAAGAGCCATCCTTGGAATTTAAGAACCTTTTTGAAGTTGCCATTTGACTGACCTTTCTTGTCTTCTTAATGTCACGCGAGCCAGTGAACTGAAGAGTAAAGTTCAGCTAAATCCAAAACTGTGCTAAAAGCACTACACACGCACTTCCTTCAATTTGCTTTTCTTCCTGTCGAGCATGACGAATTAATAGACCCTTCTGAAGTTTACTGGTGCAAAGCACTCAGTTGGAGTCTCTTCCAAATTCAAATAACAGTATTCTTCTCTAGATCTTGATAACATTTTTAAGAAATTATGAAATTATCACCCTTCTGGTTTCTCTGAAATAAAGGTGAAACCAGTTCAGAAATACACTTCTCAGCTCTCTATGCTAAAGCCATTCAGGCTCTCCTGCCAATCACTGAGAAGAGAGCTTATTTCAAGACCTCTCACATCACATCTTTTATAATCACAGCTTATTCCTTGTCCTATATGGTGACTGCAGGCACAGAACTGCAGATGCTGACAGGTAGATACAACCATTCTGTATGTACCAAACTGGTAGGATACAAACCAGACTGGGTACAGAATCTGCCAGCCTAGTTGTCAGCATCACATTATGCCCAGTAAACCTTGTATTGCAAACACTGCTTTTTTTCACTGGTTATGTCTTCTGAAGTATCCTTTAAAGGATAAAGCCAATATGATTAAGGCTAGAGGAATTAGATTCTCTGCTACTGTTTCATTGGGACAGCGAGATACTGGATTAAACTACACAAAACCCTAAAAATTAACTCTCGATCTACAGTATTTTTGCTGATATTCTTCTGATTCAGACATTTTAGGAGTTCTGCAGTAGGAAAACTGTTATTTTTTCCCTCCACAGGCAGGCTTGCAGATGTGATACATGGAAAATGTGATTAAGCTTACTGACTATCCATGGGAATCTGTTCTTTTGACAATTCAGCCCAGGCTAAAAAGTTTACAGTCACCAAAGCTGCAGAAGGCTTTACTCAAAGCTCATAGACCATGTTTTGAAAAAATGGTCAACACTTACATTTCCCCAGTAATTGCAGTTCTGGGCCATTATTGGACAACTCAAGTACAGGTCACAGAGCAGAGACCTTGTTTCTCTGTGTCCTCCTTGCTGACTCCAGCCAACAAGGAGAAGCTGTCCAAAGGAAGAATTGCACAGAAGTTGCTGGTTTAGTAGTCTTGCAGTTGACCCAAAAACCAAGTTGTAGGCAATTCAAATGGGATGCTCAGAATTAGCAAACTTCAATGACAACAATTTATCTCTATTTCTCTTTTATAGAAAGATAAGATACCTACCTCTCTCATGTGAAAAGACATTAATTCTTGTTTGAAAGACACATGAAATGGAATTAATAATTGTCTCTCCATAACAAGACTTGGCTAGCCAGCAATAAGTGAGACCTAAGAGCATATAACAGAAGTTTCAGTAGCTACTTCACATGCATACAGGGCTGGGGGTGCTCACAGGCTGGGTAGAAAATGGCCATGCCTGTGTAATTAAAGACACTCTTATCAGGATGGACATATACACAGGAGCCAAGTTAAAACTGCACAGGCAACCTTAATTATGACTTTTCCATACTTTGAAATTAAAAATGTAGAACTAGATTAAAAGAACATGATTAAGATTCGCAATGCCATTTGGCAGTGGTACCATGAAAAAACAGGCACTATGATACAAAGTGAACTTGATCTTAGCAGAAAAGAGAATCATAAGACAATACATTTGGGTCATTGTATTTTTTGCAATCATAAATCTAGATGAAGCAACAGCAAATACCAAAATTTAATAAAAATTGTTAATTATAATAAAGAAACCATCTTGCAAAAAAAGGCAACATCCATACATCTGCTTGTTTAGTTAATTATTGCTTTTCAAACTATGTTCTCATTGCTTGTCTATTCCACTTAGATGTAGTGTCCTCTGGTCTCCTAGTTAATCCATTCTTGTTTCCTGCATTATGTACTTATGGTTTTGGTGAATGGCAGAGTCAACATATGGATTTTTTTAAAATCTTAATGAAATAAAAACATACTGTTTGATGCATCAGATTTCTTTCCCAAACCTGAATTTAATTATTCACTGATATAACTGCTCATTCAGTACAATATAGTCTTAGTACTGATTGAAAACCCTATAGACATGTTAGGGAAAACATAAATTCCCCCATGCCACTGTTGCCCTGGAACAGCTAAGAACAGATGGATGTTTTTGAAACACTCCTAACCACCCCCAATTCAGCCATCAAGAGCACCTGTGAGGGGTCATAACTACACACTCTCATATTTAAGGCTATCTGAAACAACTGAAAGAACAAATCTTCCCATCTAGTTTTGGAAGAATCTGAAGGAGGATGTGAACCTGAACTGATGGCTTCAGAAACATACAGCCATGGCAAGAAGGTCTGAGCAGAAGCTGTCACCATGAAAACAGTCTGCAAATAGAAAGTCTGAGACATTCCTCACATTGCAGCAATTGGAGCACAGAGGAAAACATGGAGATTAACAAGGGAGTATCTGAAAAGAGAAGAAAGCACACGAGTAAAGGAGGGTCAGAAAATGAGGCTCAGATAGGAAACAGCTATGTAATCTTTGCAAAGAGGACTTAAAAGATGACATGACATAAGCCTTAATGGGAACAGGCCAAGGCAACAGTATCATGGCATAATTTCAGACCTATGTAAGAAAACATCTGAATTTACAATTCGTAACGATTTCCTTTTTACAGTATGAATTATATATGTACATGAATTTTATGAAGGATTGGGAACACTTATGGACTTCTAGATGGCCAAGAGCTTATCTAGGAACATGTATAAAAATTAAGGGCATTTTTCTTATCTGGTGCAGTTGTCTGCTACTGCTAGGCCTATAAACAGCTAATAAACCGAGATTAATTTAAATTAGGTCAAAAGCTGGATTTTTAAAATATAATATTATTATATAGTGTAATATCATTGTAGCAAGAATCCATTCTGAGGAATTATATGAAGCACATTGAAATCATAAGAAATGTTTCCAAAGCATTCACTGAACAACAGGTATTTTCCTCAGTTTCTGCTGCTAGCATGTCCAGAGAAAAAGTGCAGGACGTGTTCAGCATAGCTGTCAGGTAAGAATCCAGTCAAACTAGAATTTGTCCCAAGATGATGTGATTATGTGCAAAACACGCCCCCCTCTCTGGCTGCTCCTGTATCCTCTGAGCAATACGTTGAAAATATATCTCAGGTTCAATGGCTGACTTTGTAGGGGAATAAATTTTTTCAAATTATTAAGCTTTGTATTTTGTGGTTTCCCCTCCTTTGCAAATTAATGAGGAGTAGCTTAAAATTTTTATGTTTTCATATAAATCACAAATCAGACATACAGTCTGATTCTGAGCAAGTTCAAAAATTCAGTTGCTGGGCTTTTTTCTCTGTTATCTGAATAGTTAAACGTAGTAGGATAATTTTACATTTGAAAGAAAAAAACCCCAAAACTATTTCCACAAATACTTACTTACATATGTTTAACATTTACTGTTCCTATGAAAAAGACTGCCAGCAAAGCTTTTCACAAAAGAATGTCCAGAGTAGATGGAGGGACACAAACATGGAATGGAAGTGAAATATCTGAAAGCTTTTTCACACTGTTCCCCCACATTCCCTTATTTGCAAGGGAAGGAGCCATTGTGTCAGCCACTTATGGCAATCAAGCGTAATTTGTCACAGATGTCCTGGTAAGTTTTGATACAATATGAAATCAGTCGAGCTTCAAACAGGTCTTGGTCACTACTCTGTTCTTGGAGACACTACTCTAAGGCAGCCTTTAGAGACCTGCAGTTTTTATTGGCTTAATATCTCACAAACTAAGTATTTCACCCAGTCTTTTACATCACCTAGCTATCCTTGCTCATTATCTACCTAGGTGTGTTAACCAGCATTTCTTATATGAAATAAAAACATGTTATTCTGACACTGTGGTTACTGTCTCCTAGCAACAGAACTTCTTCTTAATAAGGCACTTGTTATTTTCAGGGGTCTATCATGAATACTTTAAATAGCCTTAGTTTTCTGTATAGACTCCCTAACCTGATCAATTATTTTCTTCATAACTTTGATGACCTATGAAAATGTTTTATAATTACCATAATAGCACAATAACTTCATCTCTAAAACACACATCTCTTTGTACTACTGTTTAATTTCAACACTGAAGTTAAATTAAGTGAAAGAAAGTTATTTCTCACATTACGAGGGATTTCTGTTTAGCCAGTTTTATCCTCATGAGTATAGGTTCTCATAAGCATCTTTGTAAATTATTACAGTAGATCACAAATAAGCATATCATAAAAAGAGAGGAGAGATTGATGTTGTCTGAGTTTTTTTCAAATAAATACAGTGATCTTTCTGGCATTGATCAAGACATTAAAAGTGGATGTTTAAAGGTAAGTGACAGTACAAAAGAAAGGAAAGCAAAAATCTGAGAAAATAATGGGAAAAGCCCAACTGAAATTACTTATCATTTTGTTTTAAATTCACCAGGTATCTCAAGTGCAAGTCTAAGGTAACAGAACACAATATAATTTGTATGTGATGGACTATTTCTTTCTTGTAAACTTTTTTGTTCTTGTCAATCTTATAAAATTATACTTTCTCAGGGTAATTGTGGAATTCATGCAGAAATAAGTGCAATGCAATTTTACTTCTAAAGACAAATCATTCATTTGTGAGAAATGAGTTTGAAAAAATATAATGAAGGTATTTATTACTTCAATAATTTTTAAAATTGGTCAAGGTGTTCTAATGTTCATATTTTGGTGACAATGTAGACATCATTGCAATTGTCACCTGCCAAAGACTGAATATGGATATTAAAGTTATGTATTTTACTAATGTACCAAGTTGCAATGTCAATTTGCAAGCTGTCTGACTGATGGTTTATCTCCTCAGATGGACCTAAGGTAAGTCATTATGCAGAATGAGTCATCTGAAGAGAGGGAAAAGCAGCTGGAGGACAGAACTGAGCTACTGTCCAGCTCCAAATACACTGATCTACCACAAGGTCACAAAAGCCTGCTTGGGGAGAGAAGGCTACAGGGCAGCTGAACAGGCAGGACATTTCACAGGCAGGACACTTTTCTTCCTTCCAGTAATGAAAAGGTGACAAAGAGGAGTTCTTCTGACAGCAGCTTCCTTTGGCAGCCTCTGACACCTTACTAACCCGTGTTCCCCTGATCCTGGAAGACCTTAGGATGTGGAGGGGGATATGTGGAAAGCTATGTTATAAATGTCCCATTTTCCTCAAGAATAAGGAATTTGCTAAGCTAAGGCTGTTGTGGTGACTGAACCAACCACAGGAATGCCCAGGGTGCCACACAGCCCAGATAAAGAGGTTTGGTGGGCTGGCTCCAAAGGTTAAATGCCCCTCTGTGAGAATGGCTTCTCCCATTGACTTCCAGTGACCTGATGTAGGTTCGGTCTGTCTGATTGACAGTGGACAGACACCCCTTGTATCTCCTAAGGAAAGGTAACCAGACCTGCCCCGCCCTTCCCTTCTTCCTATAGGGCATTGCTATGCCATCCCCACCTCCTTTTCTGTACTCCTTTTAAATGCATCCTGGGCAGAAGTTCCTTCTCCATGTTCGGACCCCTTTGAGGGAGTCAATAAACCCNACTGAAGGGCCGCCTCACTCTTAATTTCTGGCTATACTTGGGCAATCCATAAGCCCCGGGCGCGCGTGGCTCCGTGCCTTCCACCGCACAGGCGAGGGAGCTGCTAGCGAGGCACACAGTGCCACAGAGCGTCCTCCTCTCGTGTTGGGCACCTCTGGATAAGCTGCAGCTATGCGGGGCCAGCCAGTGCACCTGCGTACTATTATATAAGGCTGCCTGTGGGCAAGCTAAAATGTCACCAGGGGACTGAGAGGGTGGGTTTGGGTTGAGAAGTACTGAAAAGTCTATTGTAATAGAGGGAGTTTCATGCTTCAGTTGGCCCCATCTTTGTCAAATCTCACCCTCCAAAGTCATAAACTTGACTGGGTAGCCCGAAACATTTTACATTCAATGGAATAATTATGACACAAACACTGTGCTATGAAAGCTAGTCTCACAACAATATAAATCCACTTCACTGGACTTTTCAAAGAATACACTTTAAAAAAAAATTGCCCAACAACGAACACTAGTTGCCTAAGTAACAGGTGGCACAAATTGAAGATATTCATATGTAGAGGAAAAAACCCCGAAGTACTGGAAATATAACTGAAACCCAGTGAAATGGATTGCAATATTAAGACAATGGAATTCAAGTTTACCAGTGACACGGTAGATCACTGTGTCTACATCTGCCTTTCAGAAGATAATGTGGAATTTAAGAACTACAGCACAGAGACCCACACATGGGATATTGCAGGTCATCTACTCCTTTCGAGTACCAACTATCACCAGAAAAACAGGTAAAATCTTTCTTTAATGGCTGCCCATGTTGTGCAGGATTGGACAAAAATATTCTTATATTGAATGTCATTCTGGTAAACAGTTTACACTTAGATTTTTAAAAAAGCACACAATTTGTTTAGTGAGCATATGCAGCAGCAAGAGGTAATGCGATACTGAATTCTATTGACAAAAGGGTTAAAAACTGACTTGAAAAGTTAGTGGCTGGTTTGAAAAACAGTTATAATGTGTTTATTTCCTTCAAGCAGCATGTGGTACAGAAAATACTTAAGAATACAGCAAGAACTTGTAAAAGGTAATGTTTCAGTCATGATTATGATCATAATATTTAAATAATAATTATTATTGTTACTATTAATATTAAAATTGCTTTGAAAGGACTGATGAAAGCCACAAATATATAAATAATGAGAAAGTAATGACAGTAGAATCTACTATTTTCTAAGGGATGCAGGGCTTTCCAAAATGTTGTTAATTATTGATAAATCTCTTGGAAAAAAAAAGGTGATTTGTACATGATTACAAAAACATAAAAATTGGTTTCATTGTTAGAAGTCAATAAAAAGTAAAAAAAAAAAAAAAAAAGTGGGAAGGTCATGCTGATATGGTTCCTGAGATATCTAAATAGATCATTCAAAAATAGAGAGTATCAACAAAAAAAAAATAGATGTTAAAAAATAAAACTATTTCAGTCGACAAGTTCCATGGTAACTAGGTCTTCCCAACTGAATCACTAACCTTTTCTGACAGATATGAGTTTTTTAGTCATAAAATTTCTGTTGATAAAACACTTAGATTAAAAAAAATAAAATTGCTTAATACTACATGACACCTTGATTTTAAAATGTTACTGTTTTAAAAATGACAGTATACACAAGTAGCAACATCTAACGTACTGAGGGTCTCAAAAACTACTTTACGAGTACATCTGAAAATAAAGTGACTGGGAAAACATTGATGAATTGGACAACTAAACAGTGAGGTCCTTCAAAGATCTTTTTTGGTCTAATTCTCATCAATATTTTTAATAAATGATTTGGGGATATTTTTGATGAATGAGAATAGAAAATCTTTGGCAGTTAAATACATTAGTTGACAGAGATTCATGGAGTGGTAAGTAATGAGGGAGCTGCTTACTGCTACAAACAATCTGAATCACTTGCTTAAATGGACACAATTCATGAAAATGTTTTAAATAGATCCCAACACACACACACACGAAATTCCTCTGTGAAGAAACAACACAGGTTACAGTTAATGGGTGGGATTTTCTCACCCATTCCCATTCAAAAGGGATTCACTCCTTTTACTGAGGAGAAGACAGAAAGGATCTAGTTTTACAGGGTGGGGTTTTTTCTCACTTTAAAAATCAAGCTGCCTTCAAGGAGATTACATTTAGACACACAAGGAGAAAACTACCCTCAGTGACTTAAATCTGAAGGGAGAAGAAGAGGAAGAACTTAATAGTCTCTGTTCTACAGTGCAGTCTCCTGAACCTCCCATTTTCCCTGAGTCTGGTGATGTTCTGGATACCTTTTTTTGGGGGGAGCGGGAAGGAGGTAAACGGGGATTTTTCTCCTAAAACTTTGGTTACCTATTCCTGTGTTTTTGTCAGCCACAGAAGAGCCAGGAGACGTTCAGCTGAGAACAAGACTCTGCACAGATTTCCTGTTCAACCACACGTGCTCCAAGCAGCCAGTGCTCAGCCCAAGACAAGTTCAGAGCAGTTCAAGGTGAGTGCACAAGAGCCCACCACCACTAAAAGCGCGTCACAGCAAGGACAGGACGAACAATGCGTGGAGGCCCAACACAAAAGCTCAGTCACAGAATCAGAACTGTTTTGGTTTGGAAGGGACATTAACGACCATACAGTTCCAACCTCCCTGCCATGGGCAGGGATGCTCAATGTCAAAGCCAAAAAAGAAAACAACCCTGCAGTACTCTAGGCCCAGAAACCTGAAGTACCAAGTGACCGGGAAACAATACACTTAAAATTTCACTTTACTGTATTGTCTAGTTAATTGCAAAGACATAAAATAATCATCTTGTTTGTGCTGGCATCAGTACTGCTCTTACAAATACATTTGCAAAACAGAGAAATTTATGCTAAGAGACTTGAAAAAGTGGCTTTCTACGTATTTTAATGAGAAATTCACATTCTAAGTCAGTTTACAAGGTCTCTAAACTTGGCAAACATAAAAGTAATAGTATTAACTGCAATACTATTTGGCAACTTCCGTAAGCTGTCAACAGTTTGAAATCTTCAAATGAGTAAGAAATAGACAGAAACCATACAACATAACCAAGTTCACAAATAAAATTACTGGAAGGCACGTCTGCAGTATGAGTGGATAGGGCTTAAACATCTAAGCAAGTGCCTGACTATGCTCATTTATTTACTTACCACAGCAACACCCAGGTGAAATAACCCTGGTCCAAAAGTGTCAGTGCAGCACTTCTCTTCAGCTAATAAACCTCCTCTGGCAGAGCTCGGCAGTTCAGGTGCAGAGCCCACTTCCATGCCTATTTCACTTCCATCTCTGGTACTATCTCAGACATTACCTGGGGTGTCTCTGCACTGCAGGAGATTTATTGACTTGATCAAGAGGTGTTGTGACTTACACTATTAAGCACTGGCTGTGAAGGAGAAGGATGCGATTCTAGTCCTCAACCTAAAACCTAGATCTGCTTTCCTGTCTTTTCATGAGCGTTGCAAGAAAAAAGCAGAGCTGTGGCACACCCATGTAACTAACAAAATCCACTGGGAAACAAAATATACACAGTGATGGAAGCAGCTATCATTAGCTGCATCTGAAACATTCTTCCTTTTGAATTAATGACAACGTCCAGTTTCATTCCTATGTTTAAGTACTTCTTTACTTGCCTCAAAAACCAAAATAAACCCCAACACTGCATATGTGAGAAGGCGGAGGCAATGTGGAAAAATCTAGTAATTAGTTCATTAACAAGAACAAAATTCATCAAGTATGTTATACTACAAATTTCTCTACTCTGGATGAGAACCAGTGCAGAAATACTCGTGTCCTTGAGTCAGTGGAAGCTTCCTTCACCAACAGTGGAACCAAGGTTTAACTCAGAATGTCTGTTAATCACATGGACAGAGTAAGATTTATTGCGTCTTTAATTTCTCACTTTTTAAGACTTTGGGATTAGTTTTCGGGGAAGACACTCAATTTAGGGGACTGTTACTTAGCAACCATAATCTGTTTTAAAACAAAGCTGTAGCCTGTGCTTTTTTTTCAGCAAGGAAATAATAGATCTCTGTCCTTACGTGCTTCTTACCAAATTAATAGCTAGAGCAAACACCTAGACTGAACATCAGTGGAAGGCCGCAAGCAAGCTACTTGTCAAAGAAGCATCCTTACATAGTTTGTCCCTTTCCTCATCTTTGCAATCATGGCAAAGGAAGTCTTTAAAAAAAGCCCAACAAAACTATTTGAAAAAAATTTCCTCCAGACACTGGCTGCTGGCTGATATAGAGCAGTCATGCCCATGGATGTGGGAAAAATTATGCTTTTGGAAAAAAATGAGAAAAATAGATACCTGGTGGGCTTTGTTCTCTGCAACAAAAATGCAGAAGATAGCAAGAAAAGCCAGGGAATATGTAGTACCTAACTGACAAAATCAAATATCAGACCAGAACAACTTTCTTTCTCTACCCATCTAAGACTCAAGCAGAGACCCCACAAAGCTGCCAAGCATACTGGAGCGAAGCTGGCCCCAGTTGTATACTCTGAAAGGCTTTGGTGCTCCTAATCATCATACATAACATCCTGAGCTACCCAAAGGCTTCAAGAAAAGGACAAGGCAACAACACATGGCCTAAACAGACTGTTCATGTCTTCTCCTGAACAAGGCACAGCTTCACCTTAGACTGACCTTGCAATTACAGGCTACAGGGAACAGTTAGGCACTTGAAAACAGTCAGCACAACAAATGGCAGAGACAGGGAAAGACTCAGAAATACTGAATGTAGAGAGCCCTCAATAGGTAAGCTGTGAATTCTGGTCACAGTGTCTGAGACAATCCTGCTCCACTCAGACCACTTGCTATCGGAATCTTAAAAGGCAACCTGGAAGCAGAAGAATCCTGTACACTACCCCTTCCTTTGCAGATGAAACAGTGATAAAAGTTCCTCCAGAGATGAGCTTTTAGCAATTTCGGGACATGATTCTGAAAAAAACCTCCCTAAAGTGATAAATTTAAATAACTGCAAAGTAAGCAAAGTGGGTTAACATACCAGCTTCCTCCAGCAGCAAGAACAGAATCTGAACAGTTTTTCCAGAGCAATTATTGAGTAGCTAAGGAAAAATTGCAATGCCACCTCAAATAACTCATGTCTATATGACTCAGTTCAGGAATATTAATAAAATCCACACATCCAGAGCCTGAACTGATTAGAGTTTAGGAGATACTGGATTCTGAGCAATAACCTCCCATATTTACCATAACTATTCTGCACCTAGTGTCATTCATGTGGGGCAAAAATAACTTGTCAACTCTTGACAAACCCCTAAATCTTAGAAATATGCTATTTTAAACTGTGAATTTGTTTTGGCTTTCTTAACTAATCTTTAGCACAAAACTTAGGGATAAGAATGTCCTTGTATCACTCCTAGACTAGAAATTGTAGTTGATGTATGATTTCTTTTAAAAGTACAAACATTAACATACATGTACTGATGCACATCAAAAATAAACATAATGAGTATTGGCAAATATGCCAAAATCCAAACTGATCTTGTAATTTAGTGAAAAAAAATTATATACACTGACCAATCTACAGGACTACAATTAGCAACAAATATGACAAGTAATTTGCATTTCTTGCCTGAAAACCAATACCCTTCTTTTACCCCCTCTAAATCAGAACTGGCTTTACATCAAGTGCTAGAGCTTAGGAGAGCTAAAATATGTTTTCCTCTGTCTTATCCTTGTGTTTCACTGTGAAGGGGTTATTTCTCCCAGGAACACAGTAACAGCTGCTGGTTCTTTCCTCCATGATTTCACACGACACATTTCTCAATGGAGCTCCCAGCAATTTATTCTTATTGCCTTACTGTTTTAAGGGTTTTTTCCAACAAGTTCAGTGTTGTATACATAAAAATTAGATATGAGGAGTGAGGGAAAAATCCCTTTAATTCAACAGATTGCATGAAATGCCTCTATGCTTGAAGATGCTAAAGCCATAGCTGGGTTTTGGGTGCAGGGAGAGCATTTATTTATTTCATTTTTTTAAAGGTGCAGTATGTGCTAGACAATGTTCATGTGGAGACCAGTGACTTTAAAATTGCCATTCAGTTTCCCACCTCCATCAGATCAGGTCAAGAATCTTGGAGAACTTACCACAATGAGACAGGAAAGAGGTCACCCCACGGGGGAAAGAAAGCCCATAAAATTGCTACACAACTGCGCTGCTGCGTCAGCGCATGCTGCTGCTAACAGAGGCCATCAGCCAGGGTTTGCTTACATCAGTATGGCTAAAAACCAAGGGGATAAAATTCAGTCACTGACACAGCACCCTGATTTAACTTTCACGAGTTTCTGACTGTAAAAAAAATCAAGTGGTTTTTGGGTTTTTTTTACAGTTTCTGACTGTAAAATACATCACATTTTTACATTCTAAAATTAACATTACATCAATTAATTACGCTTCAAGTTTCAGGATTCTGAGCTGTCGCAGCCAAAGACAAGAAAGGAGCCCCCAGGAGGCCACTCAACCCTTACTTGTTCATTCAGAACATGAACACTAAATCTCATCGATCTTCTGATCACTACAAATTATTGGTAAGCTCGGCATTAAACCAGGCTGTTGTAAATTGGAGTTGACAGTATTATCACTGAAAGAAATGCATGAACTCTGTGTTTGCCAAAGTGTGACCTCCTGGACTAGTGGTGTAGAACTGTAGCACTGCAAGGACTGAGATTTTTAATCCAACTACCACCCTCATGCAAATTATTTCAATCACACAATTAACTTTGCTAAATAACATTTTTTCACACTAAATGTGCACTGCAACTTAAAAAATAAATAACTCAAAAGGATATCAGTGCAACATTCCCATCTTCAGGTGCAGGCTCACAAGACTCACCTGCATCAGGACATTAATGCCCTTCCAGCCAGCCTCCTTCAGTGAAACCAACCTCTACAGACATTCTCACACTAGCCTGCATGCCAGCAGGGTAAAAATTTGTAAGAACAAACCCAGAAATTAAATGTTAGTGTTAAGACCAGAGAAGAAACTGTATTAACAAAGTGAGCAACAAGAATTTTTATACTACAGGAAGCAAAGAGATTACAGAACATAACTGGCAACTGATTTAGGAAACTGGCATGACTGCTAGGTTTGCTAACCAACTATATATGAACATCTTTCTCAGGTTTTGTCATTTTGTTGGGGTTTTTTTGTATACTTGAAGATGACACATACTGTTCCTTAGTGAGGGTGCTGTATCACCACCTCAATGGTAAAGAATTACTTAAGAAAATCAAGAAATAAAGGAGACAGAAAAAAAGAGTTACTTAATCCTTTGAAAGTTTTTGTTGATACAGACCAAGGGTGACATTCAACGTGAGGCAAATTACATGGTTAAAATTATAAACAAGAAAAATTGCTTTGACAACCAAAGCTTTTATGGAAATGGGGGAACTGGCATACCATGTCTGAAAGGCAGGTATGTACCTGGGAAGAAACTGAGGGCACCTAGAAGAGTTCCAATTGTAGAAATTTTCCATTTTTGCACATTTTTTTCCTCTTAAAACAGCTAATAGGAATGATGTAATGTATTTACATGGAAACAAATTCACTTGATTAGTGACATGTTTATGTTACATTATCTTATAATCAAAATAGTTCACTTGAATTTGAAAAGCCAGAAGAAATCCTCTTGACAAGCAACCTCAAGATATATTTCCAGATGAACTGAAGAATATTGTCTTTGGTGTGTAATCAAGGGATAGAGCCAGTAAGGGTCTTTGGAGTTTGAAAGATTTAGGCACCTGTGTTACAAAGTAGAGTTGGGAACCTTGCTCTGGGCACACCTCTCTCCCTCCTTAAAGGATACCCTGAGCAGAGCCTACCAGTCATCACAAATGACACTCAGGGGTACTTTGTGCGAAAATTATTCATCTCTTTGGGCCACAAACAGAGCAGTCAGAAAACAGGGCATGACTGTGCCGGCACAGAGTAGGAGGCAAGGCCTTATCTTCTGGCTCCTGCTGCTTTGGGTTAGAATAAAAATCCACCTGGTTTAATAATCTATTTCCTGCTACGTTCAGTAGGCCATAATTAGAGGAGAATATAAGAAATGGGATGAGAATAAAGTGATCCTTTCTGGCCATATAGTGTTGATTGCCCCAAGTTAGAAGGAAAGGGCTTTCTAAGTCAAAGGTTGCAACCATGGCAACTTTTAACAAGTTCCAACCTCTTCATTAATTCTTCATTAATTCCATTATTTTGTCTCTCAGACCATAATATATGACTAAGATTCACAATTTCATCTGTGCACAGCAACATTTTTCTAAATTTGGTCGCCTTTCAATTCTTCAAGTGTGAGTAGTGGAGAGTAACCACTTCCTCTCTTCCACATATTTTTTGTAGGACCCTGTTGAGCCCAGTAGCAGCTCTTTAACTCTTGATCATCTCTATTATCCTTCTCTGTTTTATATAATATCTCTATTGAAGCACAGAGACCAAAGCTGAGTTCAGCATTACACATATGATACACTGCAGATTTATACAGTGAAGTAATAAGGTTTTTTGTTTTGCTCTTCATTCACAGATGAGTATTTCCTAACATTTGTCTTTTTAAGCTTCTGTCTTTTTAACCTTTTCTGAGCAGTAAGCTCAGTTCTTGGGGTGAAGAGGGAAGCCCAAAATTCCCTTTTCTGTACTCTTTTCCACACCTCCTCCCCACTATCCCTTTACATTCAGAAAACAGTGCTAGAACAAAAAGAAAAAACAAAAAGGTCAAATACTATCTTCATCCTCAAATTAAAAAACCCACTACCGAAATAATTGGCCCCATAGGCAGGAAAGCAAGTAATTCTGATAATTTCTCTTTGTCGAACTAAGGAGCGATTTATAGTGATAGTTAGATATTACCTGATAGAGTGCTTTTCTGTAGTAAAATGAAAACTCAACATTCAATTTTGTGAGAAAGAAAAACAGGGAGAGGTGACCCAGCTTCTACTGCTGCAGCTTCTCTACAGCTCATTCAGCAAAAGATCCAAGGACAAGGTACAGATTCCATCACATTTCCAGTGACACCAGATCTAAAAACTTCAGAAAATACCCAGTTTCGATACTTCCCAAACTGATTTTAAAATAATAGTTTAAAAAAAACCACCCTTCTCCCCACTGAAATTTTGCACATCAGTCTTGCAGTTTTGGTTACAAGGACAAGTTTTTAGAAACACCAAGATTACATCAGGCAGCTTGACTGATCCCTTTATGATGCTAAAGGGGAAAGTCGAGCCCAAACTAAACTCACGCATCTACAGTCAGGAAGCCATTTGGAGCACAACAACAACTTTATTGACTCATTCTGAACAATGCTGCATATATATAT
>VWPU01003278.1:0-152320 GCA_013398955.1 Callaeas wilsoni | reverse complement strand
ATATATATATATATATATTCTCCCTTACAGGTCAGTAGATGGCACTCTCTATATTTACTATCGACGTGTTTTGCACACTTGTCAAAGAAATGTTGCTTCTCCTGGAACTGCAGTAGTAGATCAGAGGTCCTTAGACGGCTTCCCTTAGAAAGGAGCTCTGTGCTTTACCTACCCCTTAGTGCAGATTTCAGTTTTCCCATGACACAAAATCTGGTCAAGTTTGTTGATTAGGACCTGTAAACCCATGGAAACATGAATTGCACATATGGTCTGTACTTTATGCAGTTAATGGACAATCCACTCTCCCACCTACAGTGTAACGGGCATCAAAATTGGCCCTTTCTACAAAGGCCAGAAATGGTTCTGCATTAACAAACAAAGCGTCTGCATATGACAGCAAAATGAGGTCTACGTTAAAACAGAGCCCTCTTCATTTACCTGGCCAGGTCACTGTCCACTTAGAGTAATAGACTTCATTTAATTGTTTGTCTTTCATATTTGTAAAGCCAGCAGAGCCATGGGAAGGCAGACCTAATGCCTTTTCTGTGCACATCATGTACATAAAGATCCTTCAAACTGAAACCACCAGATAAAGTTTTATTTACAAAAAGAATAATAAACTAGTTTGAAGGAAAAGCTAACAGTTCCACAAGACACACTACAATCCAAAAACAGTCCTGAAGAGAAAGCATATCTAGGGCTGACTGCTCATGAGGGCACCTGGAGAAGGCAGGCAGGTCTGGATTCCCTGTGCATCAGCACCCTGCTGTGCAGAGCACTACTCTCATCTGGTCAGGACTGCAGAGCATCACACCCCTGAAGGAGTCTCACATGGGAGCACTTGGTTTCTATAAAAGCCCACTTCACACAGCAAGCTAAGAGTCATGAATACTGAGCAAGTCTAAACCCTTGTTTATCCTCACAGATCAGATGGGATCAGAAACAAAGATGAGAAGAAAATACATGTTTCTTTTTTGCTGTGCACTGTTTTAGCAAGCACCACCCCATCAACCCAATGATATGAACACATAACACCAATACAGTCCTTTAACACTTCCTTTCTTGAAAATGTTTCTAAACTATAATAATATATTAAATTTGATAAATACAATTACTACCAGCATTTAATTGATTCTTGATTACAATCAATTATATTTCTGAAACAATCAAGCATCCTACAATTAAAAGTAATTTATTCATTAGCACACCCCTACTAGACAATTACACAAATGCATTATTTATGTAATTAGATGCATTTACAGTTCATTATTCCATTTTTTATTCTATTGTTGCAAAGCTACACATGTAGAATCTTACTTCATAACTCTCCTTGCTTTCTACTGACATAGAGATTGCACTTACTATATTTACCCAATTTCAACTTAGAAATAAAAACCTGAAAGAGACTCAATCCCACAAAAACAGTGATTAAAACTCATTCGTTTGTCATATGGGTGAAAAGTAAAGGTAAAAATTTTTTTTCTAGGGGAAAAACTTCCTTTTTGAGTTGATAAAAGCAGCTGTAAATTTTTAGAGGTATCAAAAACGGAAATTATAATTTCTATGTGCTAAGGCTCTTATATGAGAATTTGAGGGTGAGCATGAAAGAGAAGCTAGTAAAAAATTACTGTGACTAGAGTTGCTTCCAAGACCAAAACCAACTAATGGCACATACTTACTCTATTATGGCATAAAAACCAGTTCTTGACAGCCATAACCATGAATTAAGGACTTGATTTTCAGATGTTCTAATTCTCTACATATTTTACAATTACACTTATGGCTATGATTGTCCGAGCTTGCTAAGAAAATGTAATAAAATCCACAAACTAAATCCCCCAAAATACCATAGCCACACCTGGTCAGCCCAAAGAAGACAGGACAGATTTGTGAGAATTGGAAGGGGCACCTCTGGCTTGAGAAACAGAAGAAAAGAGAAAGCTATACTGGAAGCTCACCGAGCAAGGCATGGTGGCCTGTCTGCTAACTGATGAGAGTACTGCAATAATTCCAGAGAGAAAATAAGTTAATATAGAGAAATGCAAAGACCTTTCCCCTGCAGAAGACTTAATAAAAAAAGTCTGCCGGACCCACTGCCATGAGGCTCTGAAGCAAGGGCTATTAAGACCCCCCTTCTGATCCCTCTGGTCTAAATGTGGGGGGACTGCCACTGAATTTCAACCACAAGATTCCTGAAGCAGTGACCAAATGAAAAATCCAATCAACAGAAGTCTGCAAATTTCTACACTTAAGTTGCAGCAATCCTCATTTTTCAACAGCATTACACTTTACTTTCACTTAAATATTAAAAACATTTTTATGAATTATCATTACAATGATCATTAATAATTGCTTGTCATACACACATTGGCATTTAAAAAAAAATATTAGAAGAGTGAGTTAGCATCTAACTGTTGCTGGTTTCACTTTTCTTTATGAAAGCTATGTAATAAAGCTCCCAGGGTTAATGCAGAAAAAGTTATTTTTTTGGTAGAGCTTCCAGGCAAACCCCTTCTCCCATCTTCCATAGCCCTGGTGCATTCCTCAAGTGAGTTCACTAAGCTTCCACTCTAATTTGCTGGACAAATGACAGAGCAGAAAGAGAAGATATTCAGTAATTGCTCATGCTTGCACTCCTTAAAAGTTAGATACTGGGAATGGCAGGGAGTGTCAGGAAATAAGTGATCGTTGCTCCATGCATAGAGACAGTTAAAGATGTAGCACCCTTGTGGTTAGCTCGGATGCCATCACAAATGCTTCTTTCTAACTTTTAAGATACTTGATGATGCTAAATCTTCACTCATTCCTTCAAGGCTGGATGAATAATTTAGAACTTTGGTTTCCTGTGTGTTTCTTGTTATGTTACACAAGCCAGTCAACCACAGTCAGAAGCAGACACTTGGAGAAAAAAAGCAGCAGAACTCAAGACAAAGAGAATAAACCAACAATATAAATTACCATCACAGTTCTTCAGCAGCCTTGGTGCTGAAAGATATGCCCCTACTTAGTCTGACAGTCAACCATGAAAAGTATCATGGCAAAGAGAATTCCACCAGCTGTATTTTTTTATAACAATAACAGATGCCCTCTCAGATCCTATGAAATTGATAAGTTACTTGAAAACAAATCTTGAAAAGAAAAAGAACGTACCAGCTACATGCAGCACAATCTGTCCATATATTACACCTCTATCAGGCACTGCAACTTCAAAACAACTGAGGTCAGAAAGGCAATCAAGAAAACCTTCAGGTACAACAGAAGCTTTCACGGAGAATCAGCTATGTTATAAAGCAATCACTGACCAACTACAAAAACACCAAACAAGTATTTTTAAATGATCATACATTCATTCCTGAGCCTTCTGCATTGTATTTGACTGAACTGGACAGATGTTATATCGGGTTTATGTTTATATGTGTAGCTTTTTTGACTGATTTGTCTCCTCACTCTTCACAAGTTAAAAGCTTGTCTCATGCTTATTTCTCTATGGTTTCTCCATGGTTAGTAGAGCAAAGGAAGAAAACTATCCACTTCACTGCAACCTTGGTTTAATTCTGATGTTTAGACTGAGTAGGAATTTCTAAGCCCCACTGTGGTTCAGTTACACAGCTCCAATGAAATCAAAATACACTAGTCTAGCCTGCAGTCTCGTGTTATTCCTCACTGTGTCTGGCCTCACTTACAAAACACTTCAAACTTCATCTGCAAAGAAGCACGGCTGCCTTCAAAGTCATTAAGTCTTAAAACCAGAGGAAAGTTCTTCCAAGCATGTTTATTTGATCCAAAACATTAACATGCTGACAGATGTTGAGCTGCTTCATTTAGCTGTCACAACAGACCATGGAGCACCGTAGTGAAATGGACACTTCTGTGTCTGACATCTGCCACTCTTCCATTAACTGCTGCTTCACCACAAACATTTTACCGAATAATTGATTTGGCGAGGTGTATGCAACAGAGTGTCTTTTTTTTATGCGTTAAAACATCTGGGTTTTTGCACTGAAAGGTTCTGCTGAAAGTAATAAAGTCCAAATAGAAGATTTTTAAACTGCCAGTTTTTGGCTATGATACGAGAAGGATTCCCACAGAGAGGTAACATGCCTCATCTACTTAGGAAAGCATACCTTCTGTAACAGAAGCTGAAAAGCCTTGCTAAAAATATTAACATTGTAAGCTTTAATAGAAATGAAAATTCTTAGGAAAGCTTCATCTCTACAGAGCTGTTCTTAAACCCAAAGTATCTGCAACTCAGTGGGAAACATAAGTCATATGAAGGCAATTTATAATGTTCCACAGCAGAGGCAGAATGGAATAGCCTTAATATCAAGGGGGAAAAAAAAATTATCAAGGTAGACAACTTTCCAAAATTTAATCCTGGGAAACAAAGTTCTCAGGACTCTTAGAAGAGTCTGTAATGCTTGAGAATCAATAGTTCTCAAAAACAGAATGAAAGTCAGGAATTCTCCTGCTATCAAAAAACCTAATGTCTGGGTTTGGAATTGACTGAAGCTAATATAAAGAAGTCTTCCTGAACCAAATTTGCCGAAATTGCAAGGTAAGCCATGGAATGCCACAAGATACTCACAAGTAATACCTGTAAACCCTAAGACCGCATAGAAACAGCCTTTCACTTTCACCCGGAAATGAAAAAGAATGGTTCTGTGTGTTTTCTCAGCTTTGTAGAAAGCATATTTGTATCCCCAGATTTAGCTGAGTATCTGAAACTAAAGCATTGCCTTTTAAAGACTAAAATAACATAGGTTGAAGGAATACATTCAAAATTTAAGTTCTCTGTTATTTGCCATCTGCCCTATCCAACGGACACATACGAAGTATCGCTTTTGGCTTTATCCAAATGCCTGCCATTGATCTCCAAGATAACAACCTTCTTTGGAAACAGAAACTAAACAGAAAACTTACACTCCACACTTTTATACATTTTACAGAACAGTTTAAATCCAAAATGAAATTAAAAACAATGAAAAGCATTCTTTCACAAGAATGCAAAACATACTTGGCTGGCAGTGCCTTCGGACGGCATGCCTCAAACACTGCTATTATGATACCCCAAGGGTGTAGCACCGGATTAGGCTTCTAGAATCATATCCTTTGGGAGTTTGCAATCAGTTCCTATGGTAATTCCAAAATGGGAACTCTGAAGAAGCTGACTTACTGTCATAGGATTGGAAGAAAAAAGATGAGAAGATAACAAAGATTGGGCTTGCTGACTTGTACCTCCCACATGTGACAATTTTTCTGGCTCATTTTAGAGATGTTCTGCATGCCACTGGACCTAAACAATCTCATCTACCTTTAAAGTCGAATCTGCTCTGAGCAGGTTAAGCTAGATTATCTCTAGAGCTTCCTTCTGGAGAGCATATAACAACAGGTACCAAAGACTGAGGCCTCCAAACAGGAAAGTAGCTCTAGTTACAATAATATTTAAGTCTTATCAAAGTGCTGCTTTGATCTAGAGTCAGGTGCCATGTTAAATAATTTATGAGAAATAGGCATAGCAATACCAGGAGCAATGCATATAGGCAGGTGGGACTATTCCTTGATTACTAACAGCTCCCCATTACGGCAAGAATATTTTCTTCCTTTTTTCATAGGCTGAGATCATTGCCTAAATTTCCTCTACAAACAAGTACTTTCACAGGGAATTCATCAACATCCTAAGATAGATGGGATGACTTGCTCTGTCCAGCTGGCCCTTCCTCTCCGATGACTATAGAAGGTAGAGATAACTACTTCAGTCCAGAAGTCTGGCTTCTAGACAGACCAAACTCAATGACAGAAAGCCCGTAAGTTACTGGCCAGGGAGGAACCAGTAACTACTCCCTGGAATAAGGGTCTCCATCCCCCTCCTTTACACAGCTCTGAAGGTGGCAGAGAAACATAAGCCTCACCCAAGAGCTATAACTAGTCATATTTAGAGGTAGAATGAAGAAGCATGGCTGCTGTGGGTTTAACTTGTGAAGTGTTAAAAGTGAGTACATTACAAAGCCAAACTATTCAGAGCTACAACATGCACATCTTTCTTATCCCCCTAAAATAATTTTCAGGGTTAAATTCACCAAAGATGCTAATAGAGGCAACCCCAAGTGCACCTTTAATATCTCCTTAGAGTATTAGTTGTTGTTTTACTTAATTTCAGTTTTTCTCAGAATTACATCAGAGATATGCTAGGTGCATTATGTTTATCAGTTATATTACCACTGAACTGTTTTATCTCAACAATTTAATGGAAAACTGAATTACAGTGGCTTAGAATGGACTTTGAATATGTTCCTAAGCAAATTATAGGTTCAGGAGAAAAGCTTCAGGAAAAAACAAATTAGTTAGTTTTGTTTCTTAATTTACTTTTGCAGTTTTAAAAAAAACAAAGGCAGTGTAGATGTTGCACAAATCTCTGCATCTACCAAGATAAATGAAGACCCTCTTATTTTGGTGGTGTTATATCATCTGCTTTACTACAGTCTTGCTACACAGGTTACTGCCACACAGGGACAGACCTAGCCCCAAGGCAAAAGCAGTATGCTAGGCTGCCTGATGCTAAAAGGACATTTTAACTTTCTTAGCCCCTCCCTGCCACAAATCCAGGTCCATTTAAATGAAAAAAAACCACCATTTCAAGTGCATTGATGAAAACTGTTCAACAGTCTTCACCAAAATAATTTGAGGTTTATACTGGCACACATCAGAGTAGAAAATGCTCCAATGTTTTTCAAAGATAAACAGAGATGGAGTTCTGCATTCACACATTTTAAAGGCTCTTCTTAGAGTGGAGATTTTCATCAGCTGCACAGCTCTGCAAGTTGGCATAAGTTCTTGTTATATTGCCACGGGCTAAATTCAAAATCCTAGCTTAACACTGATGGCAAACTACAATTAGTACTGTTACTACACTGAAAAGAAAAAAATCATGAAATTCATCATTTTCATGGCCACATAAAATTTTACCAGGAAAATGTTCAACTTTTCTGACTTCTGTTTACCTCTGCTAATTTCCTTCTTTGGATTTCATATGAACGGCTATATTTTATAAAAGGAAAAAGTGCAGCCAAAAAAACGAATTTGTGTAAAATTTTACATTGGGACAAAACTTATAATTTCCAATTCCACTACACATTCATGGAAATATCAAACAAAATATACAGACTGTCATTCCAGACAACAAATGTTCATCTAATTAAATATTTTGTTCTGGACATGAGCTAGCATCAGACATATGTTCTTCTTTGCTTGGAAGTTCTCCTCCAAGATCATACATGAACATTTAGAAGATAATAGTCTAACTACACATAATTTTAAGTAAAAGTCTTCTATGTCCTTCTTCACTGGTACAGTCAGATCTTCTTTTCCAAATTCTTCTTGAAAATACACACAGGTAGAATTCAGTATACCTCGCTATGTGCTTGGAGGAGAAGAAAATGGGAAATTCATCAGTTTGCAACTAACACTAACTTATTAATAGTTTCCATACTGTGATGTGTTTGAGCGATAAATGGAAGAATGCCTAAAGGGGATATAAGGAGCAGTCATTAAATGTTATAATGCACAGAGGAGCAGTGACCACTCTAGCCATCTGTTTGTTCTGTGTCTACCTGCAGCTGTGAGCCATGCTCAGGTAGGAATATCAATACCTTGCCCATAGTTCTGAGCTGTGGTTGAAAGAAGAGACGTCTACATTTGTGCTCCAGTAAAGGCTGGGAAGGAGAAGTTTGATTCAATGATACCTGTTGGTGTAAAGCAAGAAGGAGAGCTGAAAAATAAGTCAGAGGTATATCTGTGATGAGGAGGATGCCAAAGGACACAGAGGTCACTGTAACAAATCACTTGAACAGCTATACAGAACAGCACCCAGCCGTAAAGATTAACCCAACAACTCACAGGGAAGAAGCTGGTTGCTACCATTATGTGAAAGCCAAGCAATCTTACAACTAGAAGCCATGAGTTTAAGACCAAGTACTCTATCCTACAGAAAGTTGGTACTGAACCCCATGGACATATCTGACCTTTCATCCTTGAAATCAGGCATTAATGCCATTCTCAATGCACAAAAAAAAGTAAAATAGAGTAGACAACATGAGAGAGAACTAATAACTGAGGACAATAATTCTGCCCATTTCCATGTAAAAGGCCAGAAAGGTTGTAAGAGATTAGCCTTGCTAAATCATGACTTTCTCATTGACCTCAAACACGGGAAAGGACCTTACCAACTAGGTCAGACCACTAAAGAAGAGCATAAAAGGATGGCACAAACAGCTGGAACACAAGCAAAGAGGTCAAGACACAGACCATGACAATAAGAAACAAAGGAACCCTGTGATCACAGCTGAGCAGAGATCAGGTCAGGCAAACTTCTGAAGTTGATCTGCCAATAGCCTGCCCTTAAAGTGAATGCTCCAAAACACCAAAGAACCTGCAATATCTAAACATGAAGTAGAACAGTTTTTTTTTGTTTTTTTGTTTTTTTTTTTTTTTGTTTTTTTTTTTTTTTTTTAAGAGGAAAGTCTCAGACTGGTCAAATAAGACAGATACAAAAAAGCTTTGAAAATTAAATTCCTTTCCCCCTACCACATCTTCACATTTTTCCTCTTCAGTCTTGTTTTAATTCAGCAGCCACTTTGCCCTTCCTAGGTATATGAATACTCCAGCCTCCTTCTGACCCCTGTACCTATCACCTGCCTCCTAAGCTTCTCTCTCCTCATTTGACCTGTTTCAATACCAAGATGCTACAGTCTACTTTCCAGAAACATGTCCCTCCTAAGCAAGCTCTTAGGAAAGGACCAATACCCTTCTCCAGAAATTTCCGTATAATTCCAAGTTCAAGCAACCACAACAATTATGCAAGCTATTAAACACGAAGTATCTAGGCAGTAAGTTGTGAACAAATAAATCAGGCTCTACAACTAGAAAGACTACATTAGCCAATGGTTCAGAGGGAATGCAGAGAAGATGCAGAGAGAGCCAGAGAGCTCTTCTCGCATTTGTCTATATGAACGAGATCTATTGGTGCCAAGCTGAATTAATAGCAACAACAGTCAGAGCTCAAATGAGAACACAGATTATTAATTACTTTTTTCAAATTTAATTGGCCTGACAAGTATCAGTAAAGATATATAAAAAAAAGTTGAACTGACATGAGGACTGATAGCAGCTCTGTGATGTCTCATGTCTCATGCCCGTGCTTAGAACAGTGGGAAAGAGGAGCTGAGAAACCATAGACAAGTCAAACTGAACCTCATATTCAAGAACATTTCTGAATGAAGCAATTGTGTGCAGTTATATGATAACACAGACATAAATGGCAATCAATATGAATTTGTTAAGAAAGAACTGACAAAACAATCCAATTTCTTCCTGTGTTGTGGCTAAAAGGCCTTTTTAGAAGAAGAAGAGTGATTGTCATTTGTCTTGACTTCAGTAAGTCACAATGAAATCTGAACACAGAAATTAGATAACTGTACCCACAGAGGACCAGTGTTTCACTGCCAAATAGAAAGATGCATTGTGTGGTGCTTCAGAGGGTCTGTCCAGGGTCTAGTCTTTTTTCAGCATTTCTCTTAACAGTCTAGATGATAGATAGAAGAAAACATTCCTGACAGTAACAAGGATTGCAAGTATGTTGGAGGACTGGTGAAAGATTCAAATAGGTTTTAAAATGCTGAAGAAACAGTGCTTACTCAAGATAAGATAAAAATAAGCTAGTCAGTAAAAGTTCTGTTACTAACTAAAAGAAGTGGGGGGTAACACCTCGGAGCTCTGATCTCTGCACCACATAACACTGCACAACAATTTTGAATATTTGATTATTGAAATGCAGAAACAGGAGATGTTCAAAAGAAGATCAGCAAGAACCATCAGAGTTAGAAAACCTAAGGCACAAAACAGAAAAAACAGGAAGAAAAGATTCTGTTCTCCATACCAGTGATGGACAGAACAAGCAATAATGGGCTCAAATACCAACAAGAAAGAACCAGCATAGATTTTAGGAAAATCACTCAACTGAGACTAATAATGAAATACTAGAATAGATTGTCATGGGTAGCTATGTATTTTCCATCACTGATGATCTACAAAATAGAACTGACAATCTGATTCTGCCTGGGGCACAAGGATGGCTTCTCCAAGTCTCTTCCAAGGCAGTTTTCCAAAACAATAAATGACTATCTCCTCTCTTAAGGACATTCTATCACACATCTAAATTTCCTTTGTATAAACACAAGTTGTTGCACAACAGACACTGATGCAACATTCCTTTTACTAAATGAGTTTATGGATGTGGTAGTCCCAAATATGAGAAAACACTGTTGGGATCTTTGAAAGCAAAAGTAGGAAAAAAAACCCCTGCCCTAAAAATAAACCAGGAGACACATTTCAGTTTTGATCTTTTAGCAGAATTAAACTTATCCCACATCCATTTTTCCCTTTCTAATAATATGTTTTCTAGTAAGGGTTTGGTTCTAACTGCTAAGTGTGATTCTCCAACATGATTTAAAGTTTCCAGCCATAAAATGGGATCATTAATAGACTTTACCCCAGAACTTTCCCTGATGAGGATCTGTTGCTATAGATGTCAACCTCCAGAGCCAAAATGGAAGGAAGAACTATTGTATCATTAATCACATCACTAATACAACCCTAATAAGCTGAGGTTCGTAACCTCTGGATGCTGATGGAATCAGATAAACCTGCTCTGACCAATGTTTTAATCAACTGCAATGTTTGATGATGGCCATGGTAGTGTAGCTTCTAAATATATAGGTGCTTTATTCACTTTACAAGTGAAAACGCATAATAAGAACTGAACAGACTCAATAGAAAAACTGCTAACTTCAATACCTGGAATGTATCAAAGCCAAAGGAGTTTGGAGACAATGATGAGATGCTCCAGCAAAGCTTTCTTACTTCATTAAAATTGTTCTGAAATAATTTTCAGGTATCAGGGAGGTACAACACCATTCCTTGTTAAGCGTCAAGACTTCTGTCACACAAAATTTGTGGTATATATCCAACATTTATTTATATAGGTTGAAGTTCAGTACACCATTCTGCATTGTGGCACCCATGCTGAGCACATCACAAGCAAGCAATACCATGGCAGTTCAAAATAATGCAGGATAAAAATAGAAAGGAAGATGGAAAATGAATTACAGAGAAGACATGTCAGGTGGAGTCTCCAGACAGAGATTCTCAAAACAATTACACTAAATTATTCACCCACCACCAAAAGCATCTGCTGAAGAGCAGAAGAATCCTAAGGTAAAAGAATTGCTATTGCTTATAATTGCTTATGTTGCTTATAATGTATCAGATTAGAACATGCCCTGTCACAAACATTCTCATACTGGTTTTCCCTCCTACGACTGGTCTGAGTAGCAAGCCTCCATCTGAAAACCATATCATTAGATAGCAAGTTTTTTGCCTTATGTTTTGCTGATGACAACTGAATTTTCTTGGGTAATTCTCTATTTTGGTTTAAAAAAGAGGACAACTGGATTTTTTTCTCATAGCCTAAGTCATATATAAAATTATTATTATTATTATAAAATCTCTTGTCGAAGGCAAAATTATATAATCTCTTGTCAAAGTCACAATTATGAAATCTCTTATTTAACTTATTTAAATAGAGAAGTGGTTATAACATGCCGTTGGTCACAAAAAGCTTTTCATTCACAGTAACTGTTGGCTTCAGTGAATGTCATGTATTATTGACAATCCTGAAACATATTCAGATACAGGTTCGCTCTAGGAAGGGTGTCAGGAGGATAGAGCCAGGTGTGGTGTCAAGCCATAGGACAAGAGGCAACAGGAAGAAACAGATGCACAGGAAGTTTTACCTGAATACAATGAAGAAATTCTTTACTCTGGGTGACTGAGCACTGGAACAGATTGCCCAGAGAGGTCGTGCAGCTCCTCCCTCACTAGAGAAATTCAAGAGCCATCTGGTTGCAATCTTGTGCCATGAGCTCTGCGATGACCCTGCTGGACCAGGGAGGTTGGACAGATGAGCCACTGTGGTCCCTTCCAACGTCACTGATTCTGTGATTCACTCCACCAAACAACTTAAAAATACAGACCAAACCAAAACCCAACCAACCAAACAAAAAACCTCAACCAATAAGCTATGTCTTCATACTGCAAATTAGCCTTAGACAGTAATATGGAAAGCAGTCTCTGATACAGATGCATTAGGAACAACATAGATATGTGATTATGGAGTGGTTTACAAACAGTTAATAAATGACCTGGAAACTGTTTCTCCTAGTCATTTTTCAGAGTAAAATTGACAAATAACTGCTACTAGAATAGTAATGAAATAATAACATACATTAGAAAAAGTCCAGCTTTTCCCCATAGTTATATAAACCTGGCACAATTGAAAATGGAAAAAAATTACCTGTTAAGCTAAAGTGCAAACCTAAAACTACACCAAACAAGAGGAAAAAGTCTACAAACAGTGCTGTATGATGCCTTTTTGATCAAGAGGTGTAGTCTAAAGTGTTCAGTAATTCCAAAAATGTAGCTATATAGCTTTTACACATTAATTCTTTTTATTAAGCATGCTTGTTTACAGAACTCAATATTTTCTTTTAAATCTCTATCTCCTATATTAATCTAATTTTTTACTTAAATGCTGTTAATTGAAATTGCTAACACTGCACTTAACTGAGGTCTTCTCTGAGCTTCCCTCTGAGGGCAAGGAATAGTCTTTAAGTTCAGTTAGTTTACTGGATTCTGATCACAGGACAGAAGAAGCCTCAGCTACTCACTCATCTTATGTTTGGTAAAAAACAGGGCCATGAGGGAAAGATATTATTTATCTACACTGGGGTAACAGGAAAGGTGCTAGCTTCCAAATTTCCCCACATTTACTCCTGGTTGCATTTAGGGTCAGAAGGAAGAAGCAAACTAAAGATGTCGAGTGATGTAGCTCTAACTCCCAAGCACTCAAGGAGAATTTTGCTGGGCTGAATATGCTCTCTCCAGGTCTCACAGCAATATTAAACTGATCAAACAGCAGAAGGAGTCTAACTATTCAACTTATTTTGTATTCAGTGTACGCGCTCTTAATTGTTTCCAATTACTGAACTTATTTTCCTGGAAACAGATCGTGCTTACCTGTGCTTGGCACCTATTAACAATGGCCTCAGCCACTGGAAACATAGTGGCTACATTTCTGTGCATCTGTCTGTGGATGCAAGACTTGATTGCATTGAAACCATGCTCAACTTGCCCAAAACTTGCAGTTTCACTCTACCCAATGAAGGAACCTGGCTCATTTTTCCAAATAATAAAGAATTGCCTTCTCTCATTTCCAACAGCCTGATGGAGCTTCCCTCAAAAAGAGGTGGATCTTTTGAATTTGCTAATCTGGTCTTTTATGTCTAGCCAGAAATTCTTATTTGCTCAGGACACTGATATCTAAGTGCATTTTCAAGATGTTAGTCATTTACACATTCATCATTCTCCTAAAACAGTCATTCCTAATCTGCATGTTAAAACTTATCTGTGGAGTAAGCCAAGTAACTTAAACCAACAAAACATCCAAAGAATATTGGTTCAGTGTTCAAACTACTGTCTGTAACTTTATGCAACATCACATTAGAGATGTGATTAAGAGATGTGATACTATGCTTATGTTTATATTATTTATATCATATTTATGTCTAGTTATAATTTCTTTCCTTTTCATACCTGGATGCATTTGAATGAGCTTTTGCGTGTATTGTGCTGCTCTGGTTAGTAGAGCAAGTTTGTTTATTCTGTTTAGAAGAAAACCTGAGTGATGCCTGAAAGTGGATATTAGAGAGACCTGGGACATAAAAAAGTCTCCCTCTCATTTTGTTCATTTTCTCTTGGATAAAGTCAGTCATGTTCCAGTCAATGTCTGCTTGGGACTTCTAGAGAAACCTTTACTTTCATGTATCGGTATGATTCACTTAAGCTTGTTCTTTTAAATAACACGATTTTTTTTCCAAGCAAAAGATGCCTACATGATTTTAACAAGAGATAATGGATTTATAGAATTACAGAATTATTAAGGTTGGAAGAAGACATTTAGGATGGCCAAGTTCAGTCTCACAGGCCTTCTTGTAGCTGGGCATCACATTTGCTAACTTCCAGGCACCTGGAACCTCCCCAGTTAACCAGGGCTGATGATAAATGGTGGTAAGTGGCTCAGTGAGCACTTCTGCACCTCTCTCAGGACCCTTGGCTGGGTCCCATCCAGCCCCATAGTCTTGTGAGTATCAAACTGATGTAGCAGGTGACCATTTCCTCCTGCATTGTGGGGGCTTCATTCTGCTCCCCAGTATCTTCTGACGAGCACTTCCTATGAAAAGCTGTAGTCTTTAGCAAAATTTACTGCTTGCTAAGAGATCTGAATGTAGTAACAAAGAATTGTGAATGGCAACCAGTGCCTTGCTTTCCTGTTTAAAACTGATGCTTCAATTAAACAACTCATCTTGGCAGCAAGATTGATTTATGGTGATTTAGAACAGAAGTTAAATTATTTTTTCATTAATCCCAATACATTAATAATAATAATTGTAGCAGTAGTAGTAATAATAATAATGCTGCCTCACCAGTGTTCCTGGTTTAACGTACCTCAGTTGAGTAAGTACTCACTATACAGAAGCCATACAAAATGTCACCTGTAAGCCACAAGACCTTTGGCTTCTTCTGCACTGTCAGACATGCCAGGTAGCTTTCACAGATAGTGCAGCAAGGCTGAAAAATAGATTACAATGACAGTGTAGTACAAATCCCCATAGAGAAGCACAGTGGTCAGAGTAGTAAACATGGAATTGTTTTCACTGTAACTTTGATGGCCAAGACAGCAGAAATTGGGAACGAAAAGAGGAAAAGTCTCTATTATCCATCTGAAGACAGTCTTAGCTTCAGTCTTAGCTAAACAAGGAAATGTTATTTTGGTTTGCTTTGCCCAGAACAGCACCTCAATACACCTTCACTAAAGAAACCAAATGAAGCCTGCTCAGACTACTAGCAGCCAGGGAGATCATTCCCAACTCCCACAGTTTCTAATGTAAATTCAGTGTCTACTCGTTTACTACTGAGAATTACACACTGGCAAACAAGCAAGCAGTGCTCTGAAGCCTGAGTGGTCTCTGAGAGGCGGGGGCTCTGCGTCTCTCAGGAAAGCAGCACGTGCCAATACGCCACATGATGTGACCTTCACTACCAATGTTATTCTTTCACCATCTCTGGCAAATAAAAGAGTTGCCCTTTTAAGATTAGCAGGAGCCATTTCCTGACACAAAGGCAAACCCCAGCTGCTCAGCTGATGCCAAACAAACAGCAGCTCCCATTCCACGTCCCTACCCAGAAGGAGCTGTCACCTCATAGAGGAGTGAGCTGGAATATTGCATGAGAAAGTCCTCCTCAACCTGACACCACACCTCTTCCACACTGGTTCCATCTTTACCATGTAACAGATCACATATTAACTTTCAGACAAGCAAAACTTGCAGACAGTGAACAGAATATGAAGAACTTATTCCAGTGAGTTTCTGTTTATAACTTTTTATTAAGATGCATGGCTTATTGCTCATCTGGCCTCAGTTTACAATTAAAACCTCTGCAGTCATCCTTAGACTTCTAGTGGCAGCACCTTCTAGTGGATCCAGAATCTCCTTAGAATTTCTTCTGTTCTCTTTATGCTCCACCTTCAACATGTGATTGTTCACATCCCCAGCAAGATCTCAGAAAGGTTCTTAACTTACACATTTTAGTTTCATAATTTGTCTTAGATATTAAATATTTCTATGAACACAGTGGTCTTAATTTACCTGTACTGGCAGTTTAAGTGGGGCAGAGCTTTATTTCCAATGTATGGCCAAGGGCTTCTATATTACAAAAGATGGTAACATATTCTGTCTCTCCTCTGTTGTTTTTTTTTCTTTTAATTGTTTAGTATATACAGGAATTGTTTAGTACATAAAAGGAAACTACAGCTATTCCTCATTGCATGAGAACTTACTTAGCTGCACAATAATACTGTTACCACAGAGTAACTGCTCAGACAACCTCCTATTCCTGAAGTAATGTCATCAGGGGAAAAAAACCCAAAGAATACGAAAAAACAATGGTAACATTATTTATCTAATCAAAGAAAGAAAGCTTTTATGTCCATCCCAAGAAAAAGGGTTTCACTGATATATGCATGTTTTACTGCACAGCCTGGATTCCACATCAAACCAACAGTTAAAAATGTGTCTTCTCTTTAAATATAAGACCACTATCTACAGCAAAAGTACTCCCTACTAATTCTCCCAGTCCACAATAACAGACTTATTTGTGGATTTCGAAGAAACAGTAAAACCAATTACAGCCCTGAGAACTCAGAATTATGAAGAAGAAATCCTAACAAATCAACCCCTTGACATCAAGAATGCATAAAAAAGACATTATAAGTCCTCATAAAAAAGTTGTATTTTTAAAATGGAAAAAAATGCAGAAAATATAAGCCAGATTGTTTTTACATACTGGCATGATAGAAACTGACCTGTGTTATTTTAACAGATCTAGTTGTGAGGTTTGATTTCAACTCTTTCATTCAATTTTGAAATCTCTAAATTTTATGTTTTACAGAAAACCTGGGGGAAAAAAAAAATCAAAATTCTTCCTTTAATTTACTAGAAATTTTTAGTTCAGCACAGTATTATGGAAAAAATATGAGAATGATGATATGGAACAAAATGCTCTCTCTCACATGCTCTTTTCACTAAGTAGAGACAATATTGATACAATGTCACAAAGAAAACAAATTTAAGCAGCCCTTTTTTAAGTGAAAACTTCCCTATGCATTGTCTCACAAGCAAATTCACAGCTGGTGTGCAACCCTTTCCTTAACAGATCACCAGATGTTGGCTTGGTATATCCCAGTTTGGCCTGGATGATTTGGGTGTCAATTTCTTTGCTAAGCATTGCAACAAATGTTTATTCATGTCATTAGAATTTCAGGCATGCCTCTTCCTCAACCATCATTGAATAACTCATGAAAGAAGCTGACATGTCCCACGTTAAATATATTTCCATCCCTAGTGGGATGAAACACATTGGGAAATGGGATTCTTTACTGTAGACTTGGCTCTACCTCCCACAGCTACTTTCAGATCTGGAGTAGAATCAGCCAGAACAGGAACAAACTGACATTGCAAATGCAGGGCAGAGAGTAATCAGCAAGGAACGGGGTAAAACAGGGATCTGCAGAGCTCAGCAGTGAGCTGAGTTTTGCCTCCCAATCCTGAGGTGTTGGTTAGTGATAGCTCCTGCTGTGAGGCAAGGACAGGAGAACAAAGAGCTAATTGAAAAGAGGATCAAGATCCCTAACATGTCAGGATAGGACCAAAAGCCCTCGCTGCTCTGCTCCCTGCTGGAAGGCCAATGGCTGTACGTTGGTGTCCTGGGTCGCAGTGTATTTATTACCATCTTCATGAGCTGTTGAAACCAGGTGGGGCTGTGTCCCTTACCCCCTCTCTCCTTCTGTTAATGGGCCAGCTGTCGAAACCAGGTGGGGCAGGGTTCTTTATCTCTCCCATGACCCATCCTCCTTCCGGGGGGGAATATCTCCTGTTAATGGGCCATCTAGTCTCACCATATGACTGACAAAAGTACATCCTCCCATTGTGAGATGCTCTGCCCAGAGGGAGGAACCAAGCATCCCATCCTGAATACAGGCTAAGACTTCGAGCACCAGAGTCAGCCCTTACCTACTGGATTCCCAGAGGACAAGAGCTACCACTGGACCTTCAGGTGAAGACCAGACCTTTTCTACAGGATCACTGCTGCAACAGAACTCTGGAGGACTGCAGCCACCATTTGATTGGACTGCTACCAACACCCTGACTGACAGGGTGTCAGGTTGTATCCTGACTCTGTCAGTGGTTTCTTTATGTACTATTGCATTTATTTTAGTTTTTCCTATTAAATTGTACTTCTGACTTGGAGTTTCTCACTGGTTTTGCTTTCAAACCAGCACATTTGCATAACACTGGTCTCCTTCCTCTTAGCACTAATGGCCTCTCCTCAACTGTCTTCTGTTAACAGAGGAGATGCAGCAAGTCTGGCAAACATCTGCCCCAGGCTCAGTGTTGTTGCCCCAACACTAAACGTGCCCAGAGCTGAGCCCTGGCTCAAGGCCACAGGGAAGCACTGGAGTTCAGATTCCAGCATGAAAGGATTACATCCCTGATAGGTCACCTACAGCCTCTGCAAACTTTTAAAGTTGGAACTGGCAGAGGGGGCTTAACATGAGCTAGTGCAAATCCTTCATTCCAGCTAGGGTATAATTATATGGTTCTGCTTGACAATGTGTCATAGCAGGGGCAATGAAATATCCATTTCACAGTACGGCCAGAATGACATGGCTACTATGGATGGTTAGGCTACTTAATTTATGTCTCAGAACTCATTTGAATTCATTAAGCATTGTCTACTATATTCAACCTTGCTATAGATAGCTGCTTATAAATTTTATAAGAAATAAACACTTTAGGCATGGGCAATTTATTTCTTCCTGCAACCTGACTATCTTTTGTGAAATTGCACACTACAGACAAATACTTACAATATCTAGTTTATGGAAAGCGCGAAAACCAAAGACTTCAAACTGTTGCAGAATGGTAGACAGAAGCAAATACATTAGAGGAAGAATAAAAACAAACAAACAAAAAGAAAACACTTAAGGCATCGAAGGTGCCTCAAACAGTGAAGATTAATGTTTTACAAGAAAGCTACTTATCACTTTCTGTGCTTTCAGTATTTGAAATATAATTAACCATGGGGTGGGATTTTTAAAGAAGAAAATGAGGCAAACATTTCCTGAATTCTTACAAAGTAAGAAGGTAAATATGTGAAGACTTGACTGGAATGAAATAGAATCCCTCCACTTTGAGTGCATTGTTTCCTGTCCTTTAAAAACAGACTAATCCAGTGTGCACTTCATTAGTATTCTAATTGTCAAGTAGAGCTCAGTGGTTGTCTCAGGCTGTCTGATTAAAAATTAAACAAAATTAATTTTTTTCGATTACCAGATGCATTGAAGATTTGGGTTTTTTGTTTTTGTTTTTAAATTAAACTCCCTTCCCAACACTTAGGATCACATGCTATCATAGTGGAGCAGTAACTTACTATACTTTGCAAGAGTAGACCATGAAAACTATTTAATTCTGAATTACAGAGCAGAAATGTTATAATGCACTGCTGCTCTTCTGTTCAGTTCAGCTGATCTTTGTGTCCTCCAAGAGTGAAAGAAAAACTGATGGGACTGTGACTATAGAACACGGCAAACAGCTCCATGACCTACAACTGTGGTGCACATAAGACAGCTTGTTTTCATCTCTAAATAGACACTGTACTTTGGTAAGGACATTCTTGTAGATGTGATCTTGGCTACTGAGCACATCAGGCATTTAAAAGTAAGATCTGAACACTAACTGTCAAACTACTCTCTTCCAATTATACATTTATCTAACATGAAACTGTACCAAGAGGTGTTCCCCTTAATCATGAGGGCATTAATAAATATCAACAGAATGCAATGTTTCAATAATGCTAAAAAGGATGACCTAAAAAGTGAATTTCTGGACAGAACTTCGAGATCATGGCACAGATTTTCAGGCACATCCACAGACATCTCTTTGATTTACTCAAATAAATAACTTAAACCATCTTGTGCCTTTGTTTCTTATAATTACAATAGGGATCCTTCTTTCTCTCTTTTAAAATTTGATATTATGTAAACAAAATTAATTGAGTTATGTGTACAGACACTGTAGTTGTAGAGGATAAAACTGATTCTATGTTCAGAATACTGAGATTAACGGGACCCAGAGTGTTCCCAAGACAAAAGAAAAACATACAGTTATTATTTAAGTTACAGCCAGTTAGAGTAACATGCCAATCAGTCTGATCAAGGACAAGAGAGGAGTCATGTTAGACTTGAGGGGTTTTGACACTTAGACTATGGCCCCTTGTTTCATTCATGTTAAACATGCTGTCAGTGTCACTAACTATAGCATTTATAAAACCATTTTAAAGACCAGGAAAAGTAGTGAACTTGCTAAAAAGCTGTAGTGAACAGGCTAAGGTTGCATTAACAAACACCAAAACCTTCAGAAAAAATACTGAATGAACCTATGCCAACCTCCAGCAAGACAGATTTTCCTTTGTAATCAGGCTCTCTTATGCTGGGAACAACATACAAAGGCAAATACAGGTAACGTGATCAAGTCAGTTCTTTTTCTATTTTGGAATATTGATAGTTAAAAATTATTATTGGCCAGAAAATAGAGCTTAAGAATCACAGAATTCTTCTTAATACAACCCAATTTATGCTCTCTTTCAGAAATTTTTGAGGGCTGTCAGGTATTGCTATGATATTCAACTTTCCTGCAGTATTTACATGTGGCTTCTTCAGTGTCTTAAGCACATGCAGGTGTGCAGCCAGAGACACTGGAGTTGGATACATACTTTTTTGGTAAGGCTCAGCTGAATTCTTCTTCCCCTGTGGAAATGTTGGTCTCATTTGCAAGATTCTGCATAAATATTAAGGACAAAGACTAGGAAATTAAATCAAATCCCAAATTTGTTCCCTTGCAACAGGGCCATATCAATATGAGAAGCAAACATAATTTGCAGTGGTGGACTGGAGCAGGTTAAGAAGAAAACAAGAGAAAGAATTAAAAGGAAGGGCAACTCATTCAAAATGACCAAATCTATACAAGTAGACATCAGACGGGGCCATGAGGCTGGGTTAGCATGTATTTTCTTAAAATCAATTTATTATCCTTTTAGAGTTGATCTGAACACTGTCAGACCTTTCATAATTTATACTTGATTGTCCAAGTCCTTCCTCTTTGAACACAGTAAGTGTTCAATGCCCAAATGCTTCAACTATAGCCCAGTTAATATAGTGTTAAAAGGGATTTTATTATGGAACTATTAACAGCAATTCACTTGGGATATTTAGTGGCATTTAATACTTGTAATCTTACAAAATGTCCTAAGTATGAAAAGGTGTTCTAAGGAAAATATCTTCATGTTTGGAGTTACACAGCTCTGCGAGTTTTCATGTCCAAATGTAAAACATCTACAATGCCCAAAATTTTGCAGGTTTTAAACTAAAAGGATTCTTTCCTGCAATGAAATAGTCTTGGCACCTTAAAATAAAACTCAGCAACTTTTAACATCCCCAGTGTCACCTACTATGCTTTAACACTGTATAATCAACAGCTGAGTAATCAAATAAAAAGAATCCAAGCATGCCAAAACTTAAACTTCACCCACCTGTGACTTCATTCCCCAGGCTGTGACTTTGCAAATTCTTTTTTGGGAGGTGAACTAAAGTGAATAGTGCTGGGTTTGTAGTAAAGGGCACCTCTCTAGCATTACCATTTTTCACCAGAAACACCTACAGCTTCCCATTCCACCTATAAAGGAAACTGCCTACACTGCGGAGGAAGAACCAAGAAATATTGGCCTGCCCTGATGTTAAATCATTATGGCTATGACAGGCATTCCTACACGATGCATGTGCAGCTGCAAATAAGGTCACTGTGTTTTCTCCTTGGCAGTTAACACTGCGTGCTGAACATCTCTGCTTCCATTTTAAATTTACACTAGCTTCACTCCCTTAAAAATTAGACAAAAAAATTTGCAAAGTAATTAGATTTCTATGTCTAATTAGAGAAGACTTAATTCACTACTGATGTATTTCACCTTTCTGTCAGCTAGTTTAGCAATGACTTTCATGTACTCAGAGTTTTCCATATCGCTGAGCTCCAAACTAATTTACAACCTTTGGATATTGTTATGTGCTTTGACAATAAATAACAGAATCCCCAGATTTTGCACTGTGTTAGATCCAGGCTCCCCTTACAACAGCCACATTTTCAGATAAAAAACAGAGCTGCTGGGCTCAGCACAGTCATGGTGTAGGCACAAACAAGCTCCACATCATGTCTGCAGACAGTCCTATATTTCTAGCAGCATACGGGCTTCATCAACAGCCGGGCACAGGTAACATCCTAACCTAAACGTTGTAATTACTGTGAGAGCACAAAACAGTGGCAGTATATACACACACACATTTCTGTCCCCAGTTAGAGCAGATCAGTGTGGCACTGATAAAAATCAATGGCAATGAACTTATTTAGAAGAGACAGGTAGGCTCTCTTGAAGAGCCTACCTTTTTGCCAATTACATGAATTCCTTTTACCAAAGCAGTGCTGCTGTACTTTCTAAAAGAATCTCATTAGTACTGGCTTAGCATTAGCTTGGCTACATTTGGAAAATCAGGATTCAATTCATTTGCTTATTGCAGTAGTACACCCTGGCAAAAACAGGATTCACTAAGAACTACTGTTGAAGACAGCTTAGTGAGAGTGTGCTGATAAAAAATATTATTTAAATAATCTCACTACAAGACAGCATCTCTCATCATGGATGCTGGCCAAGTGCTTCCAATATTTTGTGAGTTAGTGCAGCCAGAGGCAAAAACAAACCCAACAGTCACCAGGAGGATTTGTGGGGCTTCCCCTGGTAGCTTCCCATCCAAGTACGATGCATGCTTTCTGAGATCTGATAGCAAATGTGGCAGGGCTGCTGCTAAGAGGGTCACCATGGGATTATTTTAATGTTCACTGAAATGGAAGCAATTTATTACATACTGCAGTAGCATCGCTTTCGTTCAAATTATAAGAGGTTGCAAGCAGCTTTTTAAATCTGCTCTGCCTTTCCCTCTGGTCCCAGCTTACCTTCCAGCTTCTTGGAAGGATGACGCTCTGTGAAGCAGGCTTTGGAGGTTATACTAAGAACAGAGCATTCAGTAAGTACTCTGTTGACCTCCCAGAGCATACAGGGCTAGAAACATACATCTGCATGCCTAAATTCAGTTTCCCCAATGGCCTAAGGAAGGGATGCATCTGTGGAACAAGTTTCGCACTTACTTGAATATTATCATAAAACATTTACATCATTTAATTAGATTATGTAAATGCTTTACTCCAATTCGAAGTTTTGAAAATCATAATGTCATGCTCTAAATTATGCAAATATTGAAAATGCTTTGCACAGCAGCAGAAACAAAGACACGAGTGAGACAGTCCTGCCACATGCCGTTCTGCTGTTCTCTACTCACTGAAGACCACACAGAATGCATTACTGTAATACTGACTTTTTCTAGTAACATTTTCTGCACAGGATGTAGTTATTTTGTGCCCTCATTTTATGCTAAGCCCCAAATCCAAATTTGATTTGGAAAATGTTCTGTGGTTTATAGCCACATCCTGACTAAGCTGCAGATTTTTCACAATATCCTTCCCCCTCCTCTGACACAACATGCACTTCACAGCAAGGAGATCTCAGCAAGGAGATGCAGTAAGAGTTATTCACTGAACCATCTTCCTAAGTGCTGAGCAGTGAAAAAGGGAAGTAGGTAAAACCTTAGAAAATGTTTTCCTCTTAAGTTAACTGACTTCCGCTGTACTCCTGGATAGAATACTACTGCCACAGTAGAGCACGTGTCACTGAGAGATCCTGCGCCTCATAGGATATTCTTTAGACAGAACAGGCCTATATATGACCTACAGAAATAAGTTACAACAGGTAGGGTTGGTACCAAATTATTTGGAGACAAAAGGAACAATCATGTGAGTCAAAAAAACCGTCATGAATGAATTGCAGGAATTAACATGTACGCCAGAGTTTGGTAGCTGAATTTTAGCAGGACTTTGTTATTCAAACAATTGCTTTGTTACTATTTTCCAATACAAACTGAGTGCATCGGCTTCTTCTTCAATACAGCAGTTCAGTGTATCTGAAACACTAAAGTCTGATGTTGATAGACTTTGACTGCCAAAATGGACCATAAAGCATGTACTACTCTAGGGCTGCAAATTTTTCTATACCATCAGAATACCTCACCTCCAACTCCTACTGGTTCCCTAATATTTGGACACCTCCCTCCCCCAAACTGATGATCATGTTCAGAATTTCAAAAAAAAAAAAAAAGTTTAATTTTATGAAAAATCCTAAAAAGTTTAAATTCTAAGGCAAGGGAACTTTGAGAATAACATGTCAGAGAGAGAGAAAGAGAGACAGGTTTCTTCCTGTGCAAGTATGGCTTTTCCTCACCACACGGTTAAAGTACTTACCCTACCGCTCTTCAGCCATGCGTGACCAGAGTAGCTGATGTGCAGGCCAGGTTATGTCACATGGCCATTGGTATATCCATGCCAGTACAAACTGTCTGGGGTAACACCTATCTCTAGCAGCACCCTACATTCCTGGCTAACCATAGAATAAACCTGTCCATTTTTATCTTACGCAGATTATCACTCCTGGGAAAGTTGCTCCCTCAGCAATCTCACTCACCTCTGGCGTGCTGCCTGGCTACAGTTATGACTTCTGAGAAAGCTGATGGGTTGCTAGAAAAGGCAGTATGAAAGTCTGTGGGGAAAAGCCACCCAAAATAAACATAAAACTGTAGACAGAGGTAATCCTGTCTGCGGTGGGAAACTTTAGCCGCTGAAGGGTTCAACAGGGAAAAGACACCAAAATGCGGAGGTCTAAAATCCTAATGAGACAAATGGAGCTGGAAGATGGTCACTCTACAACTCTGTTCCAAGCAGCAGAGAGGGCATCTTCCTAGCAAGGAATATTCACTTCAGGTGTATTCCAGACGTAAGGAATACACTAGTGCTAGACCCAGCAGCCTGTTAGATTTTTGCCTGAGACAGGCACAAGCCACTGCCTTTCTCCACATACCCTGTCCTGCTTGCAGCTCTCAGATTATCATCAATATCTTGCCCATGACAACAAGAAAATACTTGTCTGCAACACGCTTCACCCGTTCCCTTGCTCTGCTTGCTGGGCTTGCCCATTCTCTGCTGACCTCAGTCAGTCAGCACAACACTGCTCACCTTGTGGTTTTAAAACATCCTTTATATTCAATACTCTTCCTAGGACAATCCACCTAAAATGCCTTTTTTTTCACCTGTGTGGGGAAGTTACCACAGACAAAGAATAAACTTGTAGGGACAAATTTATTTTTAGAAGTTTCACAGAGCACTTTTCAGGGATGCATGAGTGCTCTCTCCGCTGTAAGGATAAAATTGATGCTCACCACTACTCCAGAAAAACTCACAAAATCCAGAAGTTAAACATTTCATAAAAATGAAAGTAATTTTTCAAAAGCAAGTGTAAAGAACAACACTCTCTCAACTGAATAGTAAAGTGGTTTTCAAACACTGAGCAGTAAAACTCTCACCACCCTTCCCAACAGAAATTATCCCACAACGCATAAACTAGACCTGACGCAGCCTCTGTCATGGGCAATCCCAGAAAAGCTCTAGGTACTTACTCTTCAGTTCTGACAGGTCTTAAGTCAGGTTATAAGGCTGTCATGCAGGCCTGGCAGCAGAATTGCTCTTATTCCAGGTTCAACAATGAACCTGTGGTAGGAATCCTTGAAATGAAACTCCCTATCCAAAACTGCACCCTCCTGTGGTTATCAGACAAAATAAACTGAGCGCAGCTGACTGAAATTATTCTGATTCAATTATTTCAACTAACCATATTTATCAGCCTCCTAAACTCATAAATCATAGCAATCTCTGCTGGGAAATTCAAAATTGATGTGGCCCCGCCTGAATCAGAGAAGGCGGTAGGCATCTGACAGCCTTGAGGAGCAGCCTTGTGTTAGTTGATTGAAATTTCTAGCAGTATTAATCTTAATAACCTCAGGTAGCTTCCTCCCCACAGCCTATGTCTTTCTGCGCAAGCAGTGAGGGAGGGAGCACTGCAGCAATTACTCCCTCGTTCTTTCCAGCTGACTGTTTTCTGATGAATATGAACATGTCAGTCATGCTCAGCCTGCATCCCTTCTCAGCCCTCAGCAATGACCAGTCCAAAACCTGCAGAATTTAAATTGTGACTTGAGCCTTGAGGTGTAGGACACAGAAATAGAAACTAGAGTACCTCTCAATAGAGCAGCATGAAAACTTAAAACCAAAAGTTGCTTCCTCTGCCTTACAAGAAGTGCCTGTGAACTGCAATAGAAAAAATGTAAAGCATTTTTCTTAGTCATTCATAAAATAGATTGAAGGTAGTCAAATTGTATTAATGCTGAAAATAGATGACTAAACACAGATCAGAAATATGCATCCATCTAGGAAAGTGAACTCAGGTAACCGTCCCTCACAACTGATAAGACGGTCAGAAGCTGTTGAAGTTCACTGGTGTCTGCTTTGTGATGGATTAAACAGCTTCCACTGTGATGAAGCTTTCATTTGTGCCTTCCAATATTAATATGCACCAGATTTCTTCCACTTCACCCAGACTGACTTCTAGGAGAAAAAAAGCAACATCAACGCATCTATAGCTCTATCCACCTACCAGCTGCTATTGGCAGACATATATCCACCCAAGCCTAACTCTTTCGTACTTGAAAATAAATGTGTTATGCAGCCACTCTCATGATGATAAAGAAACATTCTTAAGAAGATGCTTTCCTGTTTGTGCATATCATTATCCTGATTAGCATAATCCTTTGTTTGGAAGCAGCTTTAGATAGGTAACTTCTCAAAACGTTATATGCATATATTGAGACGCGACTGGAAGTCCTGGAGTGCTTCACCCCACAGACTGGATGCTGGAAAACAGATCATTCTTATTCGCAGCCTTTGCAAAGTCAAGTTCCAGGCATTCTCCCCACTCTCTACTTTTCAGGCAGAGTCAAAACTGGTTCATTACTTGCCTTAGCAGAAACTCTTTCAAATGATGAAAAACTAACACTTGTGGTTTTTTTTTTTTCTTCAAGTGTGTTTGAAGATAAGTTCAATTTACCACTATATACTATGTTCCACTCATCCTCCTTGGAAAACAGAGTGGTGTAAAGGAAATCATATAAGCTGTTGGGCTAGAATTCTGGCTCTTCTCTGTACCAAAATGCATAATCTCCACTTTGTTGTATGAATGTGATCTCTTAAGTTCTGATATTTGCCAGTATTTTGACTGGCATTCATAAGAAAAACCCTTCCATTAAAAACAAACAAATAAAACATTCATAATTTGGCTAAAATTTCCTCATTTTGAAACACATTTCCTTATCCAACTCTGTGCACTGCTGTTCCACAAAGCTCAAATATCAAGACCATTTCTGCTATTTGCCAGTCTTTCTTGTCTTCTCAGTCCTCTGCAAATTTTTAGAAGCTGGCAGTGGCTCAGAGAGTTTGTCTGCCAAGTCTATTGCCACCCCAGGATTCAGCTCATCTAGACTTGCCGATTAGTATCTGGTATCTTTGGGTTTTCCAAGATTTTCCACATTCTCCTCAATTCATTCGGTTTAGGAGCTTTTCCACAGTCCCTCCTGCCAAAATCCTGAACTCAGCGCAGCATCAGAATAAATGGACAATTTGCTGAGAAGGTACATTAGAGGGTCTTCCCTGCTCAGCCCAGCTGCTTGGCAGCTGTGCTTTAGCTCCAGGGCAATGGCAACCATTTGCCAGGCATCTTCACACTGGGTACTTGACTCCTGGATTTAGTAAGGCTCATTTATCTCTTTCTCTCCAAAGCTGTCTTTGTGCTGGAGCACTAAGACTCCCTTATGAAGCTGGAGCTGCCATAGCACCAAAAGCTGTAGCACCAAATAAGTTTTCTCAAGAATGGCTCAGAATTCTTTTGCTGTAAGGTAAGTTAGTGTGGAAGGAAGAGTGGGCCTCAGATACTTTATTAATCACATCTAATATCTTGAGATGTTCTGACTATGACACTCTCTTGAAGTCATAAACAGGGGATAAAGAGTGTCTGTCATAAACAAGTATTTCTGTAGATTTAACTAGTGTTACTCAAGATTAACAGCCCACTTGAAATTTTCTTCCTGCCTCTCGGGTTACTGCTGGCTTACGTTAATTACCCCATCTGATAACTTTGCACCAAAAGGGAAAGAATAATGAACAGCTAAAAAGCCTCAACACCTGGAATGTACATGCCTGGACTAATAACTTATGGATCAATAACTAACCTGCATGAACCATCTTCAATATCAGAACTAAAATGCTGCAACATAAACAGCAATTCTCTAACACTTAAATCAGTTAGCAGAGGAAGATTAACATGGTAGAAATTTAAGGACTTTTAATATCATGGCCAAAACAAGCAGATAATATTGTTGGGTTTTTTAACTCCTTATCCCTGTATCCTTTTCTTCACTTACAGCCAATTTCCTTCATCTTTCCTATTTCTCTTTTCCAAGTGATCCAAATTTCCCTGATCTTGTCCTTTTCAATTCACTTTTCATTCTGTATTTGTCAATCTTCCTTTTTACTTTTTCATCTCCTGTGTCTTTTACTCCAAATTTGTTTATGTAATTTTCTCACTTTGCTAGATTCTCACTGACCAAAGTGGCACATGGAACAAGCAGAAGCAATGTGCAAATTGTTCTGGGAAGTATCCATGGCTTCACACGTTGCAGCTCCCTTTATGGGAAGATCAGGCTTCGTGAAGAACTGATTTGCAGTTTTCTCTCAGTCATTTCACATGCTATTCCAGAAATCATAGGCTTTCTGCAGCTTCAGAACAGCATTCATATCTAAGGCATCACAAGACAATTTTAAGCACTTTCTTCACATCCTCTAGAAAAAGAAAATATCCTGGACCCTCTCTGTAAAGCCAAATGAAAGCTCTGTAGCACTACAGACTTGTATCCAAATGCTGAACTTTATGATGATTACCTACTTTTCACTGCTCCAGGTAAATCAAAGGCATATAAGACACCATGTGGTGTCTTACCATGTCAGACTAGTCAGACAACACTGTTGAAGTCCATCTTACATCAGCTGCAGAATTTCAGTCTCAAATACTGCCAGAGGTACCAGGCTGAAAGATTAAGAAATTCCAAAAGCAGAGGCCAATCCAGAATTAATGCTTTTTGTTCCCTGTTGGAAAATTCTATGTTAGGGAAGCTTAATTCTTTACAAAGCACTGTCTTAAACTAATTTTACTGTTGCACATAATCCAGATCATATGGCTTCTTCTTTCCACTCAACTTCAAGAATTGAAAAGGTACAAGGTAAGGACTATAGGCCTAGAGCAAACACCCAGTCTACCTAAGCCATCCAATATATGTTCTTCATTTTTCTGATGTTGACAAGCTATTCCTTAACTTCACGGGCTTCAGGATAGATCAAGCTAATTTTAGCACAAACACCACAGGAAAACTCCAGGTCAATGTACTGAGAGGTTTTGCTTTTTGGTGTTTGGTGGTGGGTTGGGTTTTTGTTTTCTTCTTAATATTAAGTTAGCACATTTTAGTTCAAGTTAAACAGATTGTTATTTCAAGCTTCTAAATAAATGGCCAAGATTTGTATTGACTTTGATCAGTTTCACTTAGATCATGCTCAAAACCTGTATTAAAATAGTGTAAATTCATTTCTTCTTCAATAATTCACTTTCTGTGGAGTAAAAATACCACATATCACGAAGTGTTGTAACTGCATACCAGAGACATATTAATAGATAATTGTGAAAAGAAAAAGATTTTCCACACCAAATCTGGAAAGAAACAAATTTTTAGACAGCAAAACTGACTTTTTAAGGCATAATATAACTCACACTTTCAAAATCAAGACCTACTGAAGTTTTTTACCTCGACACAATCTGCAAAGAAAGAAAAATAATTTAAAAGGTGTTTGAAAACAGAATAATTTCGTGCTTACCAGTGCTGCTATATGACTGTATAAACAGAATTGTCTGAGACACTGAAAGCAACCTAGAGCTGTGAGATCAGTCAGACCATGATCTGAACATCCAAAGCAGTGATGGACTCCTTGCTGTACAGAAACCTGCTTGCCTTCGCAGTGTTATTGCCAAGGAGTATTTTGCAACAATATTGTTTCCAAACACAATACTGGGATTCTGTAAAAAATTCACCTGAGACATGAGAGTTTTCTGAAACCTCATAAAACACAACTCAACAAAAGTAAATATACAGAGAGAAACATGCAAAGAAACATGCAGGAGCAATGTGCTGTCTTAGCTCTAGACACAAAATTGTAGAGACTAAGTTATTATTTTTAATTTCCATTTTCTACCTTTTCTGTTAAATAGCACATGTCCAGGAAGGTAATTAAAGACTGGACAACCACATGGGGATTCTCTACCAGTACTCTTTGTAGTGTCCGCCAACTGATGGTTCAAAAGGATTTTTCTAAGCTAGAGATGCTGACTTTATATTTAGCAACCTTTAATGGATTCATCTTTCAAGTACTGTTTCAGTTACTTTCAAGTCATGTAAACTTTAATGAGATTTTTTTCTTTGTGTAGGTTTGTTTTTTTTTTCCAAGGGAAGGGATTGTTAAAGGGGAGTGCCACAGCTCACCTTCATGCCTGTGAAGACCACTTCATTTTGTATGCTTTGAGCCACCACATGCAGATTACATTCAATAACCTCTAGTTCTGGTATCAGGAGAGACAGTGAACAATCACTCCCTATTCATCCTCTCCCTCTGCCACTTGTGATTTTATGGATTTTTATCATTCTGTCACAACCATCTGCCTTTCAGTTTATTTAGTTATCCTCATACAGGTGTTGCATGCTAGTCACCATTCCTGTCACTCTCCTCTAAAATCCTTCCGTTTTACTACATTGGGCTGAAGATGGAAGAAACCACAGCTGCAGCACAGTATTAAGAATGCACATACACCAGAGATTTATAAATATATATTATTTGGGGGGGATTAACAATGCTTTATTTTCTTTACTTGCTTGCTAGTAATTCCCAACATTTTAATTAAAATTTTGACCTCTATTAAGCAGATATTTTTAGAGATCTATAAAACCCCCAAGATCATACTTCCAAGTAATGGCCCTATTGGTGGTCCACAGTACATAAAATAACTGTTTTCTCCCACATTAGTTACTTAACATTTCTTGCACTGAATTTCATCTACCATTTTATCATCCATGAGATAAGGCCCTTTCATAATTCTTTGGTCATCTTCACTACTCTGAACAGTCTCTGCAAACTTTGCCATATTTTTCCGCAGCCCTTTTTCCAAAAGGTCATGAGTATACTGTGAAGCACATGCCTAGGGACAGATCCTTGTGGACTTCTCTGGTAATTTTTTTTTTTGCCATGAAATGTGATGATTTATTCCTGCTTCCTATTTCCTTTTAATCAGTTATTTAACTATCTTAGAACCCTTTCTTTCATCCTACAGCAGCTTGCTTGCTCCAACAGCCTGGGATGAAACCTTGTCAAAAGCCTTCCCTTTTGGAAGGTCATTTCCGTGTTTCTGCTAGTGCTTTACACATAGCCCAGATCGTGCTTTACAGACAGCCGAAAATGATTAAAAATTGACCCCTCCTGCTCTCCTGATTCTACTATAATGCATTTTCATTCAAATTTTACCTGCCAGTCCTTTCCTTTCCAATGTTCACCTACTCTCTTCTTCCCTATTGAGTGATACACACATTCAACAAGACTAAAACAAAAGATTTCTTGACATTATTTGTTTACAGAGCTTTCCAGCTTATATAAACTTACAATACTAAAGGAAATACAGTCACATAAAAATTAGTCTGAAATCTATCCTGCATTTATTACATGTTAAAAATCAAGTCAAATCCCACACACTGTTAAGCAATTTACCCATCACTTTCACACTGCCAGCCATATACAATGCCAGACAAAGTTTCACTAGACCTTTATCGCTAATGTGAAGAAAGTTTTAAGGAGTTCTGCTGCATAACGAAGATATACTGCAGAGGTTTTTTCACTTTTTTTCCAGAGAGGTAGGTGGGGAGGGTGGCACACAGGCGGTACAGACACAATACCCAACAAGATTTTGTGTCTGAAGATGAAAAGCTCCACATATAAAAGCAGCAGCCCAACCAAGGATTTTGACGTTCAGACAACTGAAGCACTATTGATTTGGAAATGTAGTTTTTCTTACAGTATACAGGTGAATAGCTCATGCCTAATTACAGACTGAAACAATTTGAAATAGCACAAGTTTAAAATATAAACCTAGAAAATCAGATAATCAGAATTTCCAATGAAGCATTCATTCTGGAGCAGATAGGCAACATCAGTAACATAAATGCAAACAATAGTACAGATGATTTAAGTGGATTACTTCACTCCTATGAATTTTTCCAAATACATTCCTTAAGAAAGCCAGAAATGGAACTCAACTGTCATCTTTTCTGGATGTTTTGGCCTATAGCAGTCAGTCATGCTCTCCAAACGTGATCTCACTGAAGCAGCTGTGTGTACATAACAAATCACATTTGGACATTTCAATCCAAGAGTGGGTAAGGACAAACAGAGGTGAGCAGCACGCTGTCCCTCACCACTAACACCAACAGTTGCCATAGCAACAGAAGGGATCACTGGAAGAGGTTGGTATTGATCTTTGCATCCCATGTTCATTGCCATTTCTTCAGAGCGGTCATACACAGTGCTACCACAACCAATGCTGACACACGTACCGAAGTTCTGAGGTTAAAGGAAAATAACAGAGTTGAAAAGGCAGCAGGGAATAATTAATGTTGCAGTTAGCCTGGGTACACAAAGAGCAAGCAGCGATTCTTCGTTTTAGTGCAAGCTACAGCAGGGGAAGACAGGATGTCGATATGTACAGGAATGTTTCACCATGCCTTCCACCTACGTTTGAAATTTCCTGCACATTCTCCTACAGCGCAGCATCTGCCTGTTCTCAGCATTTGTAGCAACATAGTAACCAATGTCTAGGTCACCTATTGCAAAAAGTAGGATACAGCAAAGCGTATTTGTGCTTAGTTGCAAGCCTTTTTACATCATGCCAGCATACTGCAGATTGGCACGGAGCCAGAAGGGTAAGAAAGTCTAAGTAGATAAATATCAAAGAGATTTTTCAGGTTAACAGTGGCATAGCTCCAGAGTCCCTCACAGCACAACTTAACCTATAAATATGGGATAACACATTACAGGAGTATATCAGAGATTTTGGTAAAGATTAATATTGTTTCCAGTAACAATATATAGCTGAGAACTGCATTTAGTTCATAAATTGCAGGATGTTACTTTGTTGATACTACCATAAGGCTCAAATGAAAAACATCTTTTGAAGGTTTCACTTTCACAAAAAAACACTCCTTCTGAAGACATGCAAAAATGGGAGAAAAAGTGTTTAAGATATTAAAAGGCTTTCTTAATACTGTCTAAGACCACTTCCAACTGTATTTGCGGCCAGAACAGTTAGCAGAACGTGGCCCTAGCTAAGAGCAGAAGACTGCTTATACAAGAAATATGAAATATTATTCTTGAAAACAAGTAGATCGCTTCTGCTACATGCACCCTACATTGTCCCAGTTTTGTATCAGCATAATAACATTTCCGTAATTCATTATATTTGCATAAAGCTGATGTAATAAAGCAATAGTATGGAATGTACCACTATCTCCAGAAACTTTATAGTTCACAAAATGATTAGCCCACCAAAAAAAAAAAATCATCTAGGTAGCACAGCCTTCAGAAAATGCATCATAATTTCTCAAGTCAAATACAAAAGACAAATTACAAGTCTACATCAGTATAGATATTCCTAACAAAATTTTAACTTTTTTTACTTTAAAAAAACAGATCCTGAAAAAAAACCCTTACCAATACCTACCAGTTGTGTACATCAAGTTAACAACTCCAGCATAATCCAAACAAATTATAATAGTATATGATATTTAAGGGCTCTGGGAACCCTGTTAATAACCAGTCTCCCATCATAACTTAAAGAGGCAAATAGCCACGGGTCTGCTGAGGACCATTCAACTGCATATACGCTATCTTCATGTTCTTCATAGGTAGCTATTACACTGTCCTGAAGGGGCTCTTTAATCCTAAAATTGAAAACAAACACAAAAAAAATAGTAAGGATTTATGAACACACTTGATTTATAATTTATATTTTATACCTTATGTTTGCATGTACTTATGTTTTAGATGACAGCAGAGTCAAGTCAGTGCAAAAGACCCCATTTACAGGGACAAAGTAACTCTTACTCTAAGCTTCAGTGCATTTCCTGCCTCTCGGAACCTACGCTAAGCATCTCTCTCTCACGTTCTAAAGCAAGTTAGACTACGTGGCACGATCTAAATGCACAACTTTTTACCAATGTCTTTTCTCTCATCATGTTACATCCCACCCTCTCCTCCTTCACTGCTAAATGAATTCTTAAAATAATACACAGTCTTAGAGATATGTAGATGGGTAAGAAGTTGCAGTCCCTAACATCAGTCTCTCCTGTGCTGCCATCCTGGACCCATTCTCTCCAGAAGTATGGAAGGGGGATGGAGCCACCCATTGCTAGAGTTATATCAGCACCAGATTCTCATCTACTATCATATACCCCACCTCTCACTGCAACAGCCAAGTTCCTGGTCACCTACATCATAGGAGAGACACAGATTCTCTTCAGCATTGTAAATATTCAAGAGATTCAGGCAACTCTCTGAAGTCCAAATGACTCAAGAGTCATTGATTTTACTCTGCTAACTGAGCACAGCCCTTCTTCCCTCCATTCCCAAAGCCAGTCTCTCCTCTCAGAACACCACTACAGCACATTATTCTGTAGCTACGGGGTATGGGAGTTTTCAGAGGATGACCTTAGAGCTCCTTCAGCCACAGAGAATCGTCTCTGTCTGATAAGAATCAGCCAGCCCTTCAGAGGCATCCCTCCGCCTCCTAGAAACAGCCTTGTACTACAGCTGCAGCCCTCCTCACGGAAAGCAAAGCCAAAGAACCTTGTGAATGCCACTCACTCATTTAAACAGATGCTGCTACTACAGAAATGAAGTGTTGTTATTGGCTGCCTCTGCCCTTTCCTGCTGCTCTCTGAAAGCAAGCAGCTCTGCAATCACAAAGCCTAGATGGAAGCACAGTAGGATCTTTTGCAGGGTATCGCTGCCCCACCTAGCCGGCTGAGCCAGCTGCGAATCTAACACAGCAATTAAAATTCAGTTGAGTTTAATGAAGAAATCAAAAGCAGACTAATACTCTAGAATAGCTTCAGATATGTATTTTCAAGGATTTTTACTATTTACTTATGCTACATTAAAGGTCAACTAACGAAAAAAGGTCACAGCACAACCAACATCCAGCCCCTGGTTAATTGCAAAGAACAAGCTTGTTTTGCAGTTCTCATGAATATGAACTTTGATACAAACCATCTAACAGCAGAGAGCTAACAAACACTTACAGACACTCCATCTCCTGCAATGTGTTTTTCGAACTTCCTGCTAACTGACATGCCTGGTTAAGTGAAAGTTGGTCATGTCCCCAGACAGCAATGTGCTTCGTGCAGTGCTCACCCACTTACCCACAACTCCATTATTCCGAAGGTTTCAGATGTCTCTCCGGATAAGCAGGGGAGTAATGCACAGTGCACATGGCTGTCAGGGGACACGACCGACTTTCAGTTAACCAGGAGTCTCAGTTAACCGAAGGTAGGATAAACAAGCACAAATAAGCTTCCAGATTACACTATTTTCTGTATGCTCAGGATTGTTTCAGTGTTTCATTTAAATAACACAGCTCATCTAATTCAATTTACAGGAGTCGTAAGGGGAATGAGTGTTCAGGAAACAAGCCTGTAGATGAAGTTCTGTTTGGCATTTCCACTTATAACTACAGTTTTTAACTGTGCTTCATTACTGTCTATACACTGAATTTCCTCTTAGGTATGAAAGTAAATTTTGTGCCTTCCCAGAAAAAGAAAGCATGGGATTCCATGTGGTTCTTCAGGCCAATGGCACAGCCTTGAAACAGTTATTGAGAATCAGAGAAAATCCTTACGGAAGTGATCACTTGGTGTAAAAGAGCTAGATATTATAAAAGACAATCAGGATGGTAAAAAATCATCTCAAAACGACATGTGTCTCAGGAACAACATAGAAGACCCAAAAGAAACTGTCCGTGAGCATCCTTTACAAACATGATGAATGAAAATAGATTAGCCTTTAAATTATGCAATGGGTAATGAGCCCAGAAGGATTCTGCTACTGGAATAAAAAGCAGAAATGTACGTGAAAGACTGTTCTAAAACATTTTTTAAAAAAAAAAACCAACATAAAGAGCAGACTTGTTTGTGATGGGTTTTTCTCCTCACAACAGGAATCTCAGAGGTAGACTACCTTGCCTGATGCTAAGAGATTTCCAAGAAAATATCTCAGATTTCCCTGCATTTTGGCTACGTTTGCTTTTTTTGGTAATCCAAGAATAGGCTGAGGACACTGTTTTTGAATCTATACCAATCTAGGGTACTTAGAATTGTTCTGTTCCTGACTCACACAACAACTTATGCACCCCAAATGAAATTTTACACATCTTTTACACATACCTATTTATTAACGAATCATCTCAGATTAACAAGAAGAGTACCTGTACGGAGCTGGATATGAAGTAAACTTTCTTCTACGCTACTTTAATATGTATAATTCACATTGTTGCCAGAACACAGAGATACCTGTTTTTCCTTAAAAGCTGCAGGTTATGGGTATAAAAATAGCTGTGTATTGCTATACACACATATATATAGCATGCATACGTGTACAAAACAGCTGTGTATAGCATGGATAGCTATGCTATATAGCTCGTTCAGTGTACCACAGATGTAGGTACTCGGCTTACTGATCCCATGATAGTGAGATGGTGCTGTGCAAGGCCAGCAGCTGGACTCGATCCTTGTGGGTCCCTTCCAACTCAGCTTATTCTGTGATTCTGTGACTGTATTTGATAGCATACTTGGTAATCCCTTGTTACACCTGACAAGCTTAGTAAGCTATTTTCTTCCTTGCCCCAGATCTTCTTGACCTTTAAAATGCTCCTCTAGTTTCTTACTTTTCTATCTATTTTGAAGATTTTATTCTGACCAGACTAAAATACCTTTTCTTCTGTATGTTCTTGCACTGAATCAACTGACAATGCACCACATTCCTTTGCTACCAAGAAATCATAGTATAAAATGTGCAGTGTCTACCTACATCATGCATAAACTTTAGACTTGTGCTACACAGAGCTGAAAACGGACTGTGTTTTCTCTGTAGGTTTATTCAAATAGCATGACCCCAACCAGCTTCTACGAAAGGAGAGAAGCTTTTATTTTACTAGATAACTTTGAGGTTAATTGTGTTACAGATTCAAGAAAAGAGCCTGTTCAGCCTTGGATAATTGTTTTCATGTAGAAAGCTGTTATTTCCAATTACTTCTCATGGTAACAACCACTTAAGTTTGCAGTGCTTGCAATTCTGTTTTGTCACCACAGTGTTCAATAAAATATGGTTTTCAGTCAGCAAAAATCATTAATTCCTTATTACAGTCAAAATTAAATCCTCTTTAATCTAAAAATCACTATGAAATAGAAATTAATCAATAGAGCAGAAGCATGTACTGCAGCATCCAAAAATGAATCCTGAAAAGCATAGCACCGGATTCTGGAATAAGCCTATGGATGCACTTTCTTTCTGACTTCAAGAGAAAATAGTTTCTGGTAAGATTAGATAACACACTACTTGCTTTTTCACTCTCTTTAAAAAGCCTGAATTCAAGTATGTTTATTCTTGAACACATTTTTTATGGAGAATAATTGGCCATTCATACTATTCCAAACATCATAATTTTTTTTTATTCAAAAAAGAGCTTTCTGAACTGCTTCCACAGGAAAACAGGAAAAGCATATTTTTATATAACAGGTTTCATAGATGTCCTAATATGAAAAATAAATTAAGGAAGGTATAATTGCTGATGAGGGTTAAAAAACAGAAATACTACAGGAAAACCAGAATCTTTTAAAGAAAATAGTCTTGGAACTGAAAAGTGCTGCTGCACTACATTTTGCCCAGCTTCTTACACATCCAACGAAGTAAAGTCCTGAATCCTGGTATTCCCCAAAACAGAAACTATTTAACCTGTTTTAATTAATTAGGTTTCTTGGTTGATTCCATAGCATAATCCTATGACTTCTAGGTTTCTCCAAGACATTAATATCAAAAGCAAAATAGCATCAAAATTAACACTACTGACAGCTGTGTGAAAATATCCTGAAAGCCTGCCTCAGCATGTTTGGCAAATACTTTTCAAAATATCAACGCTGACAAATCTCTCTCCTGAAGTCACAGATGCGTATACAAAGGTGTTATGTTAGATTGCACAGTTCATATGTAACATTGTGAAACCACATGATTTATTATTCAAAAAACTCTAAACCACATTTCAATCACGAAAAGTAGATACCACCTTCTAACTTCTTTAGATAGAATTTTGAAGAAAGTCTCTTTCTATAGAGAAGGCAGCCACCATTTTCCATCTGGTCCATTCCAACGGCTGAAGATGTTTCTACACATAACATCTCATTAAAAACTTCACGATCTCAAGTGAGATACTCTGTACTGGAAGAACTAATCCTTTACATCTCTCAGCTTTAAATATAAAATGTTGAGAAGTGCTTGTGTGAGATCTTCTGTTTGTATCAAAGGACATTATGGCTAACATCTATGATAAAAAAGATGGAAACATAAGCCTTCAGGAAAAACATTAAAACTGTATTTCCTAATAGGAATTTCTGGTACAATCTTCAAAGGATAAAAAAGATTATTTTAGAACATATCATCAAAAAATGCAACGTAAGGAAGAAGGCTGCATACTGACCTTAGTAATCGGTTCTGCCAGTGAAAACAGCAAACATCTTAAGCCCGTAAACCCCATAGAAAACTAAGGGAGCTGGTAGCTTATACTGCAAAAATTAAAGTTTTAGGATGTCTTCCTTTCCAGGACTGATGTATAAACTCAAAATGTTATTGACCATATTAATCTTTTCATTAGGCAGAATGAATAGGCTTTTTCTCTTAAAGAGCAAGTCCTCCATTACCAGTTGAGCCTTGCCACAAAGTTCTGGCCACAGAAGCCATGAAGAATAAAAACACTGTTGTAGATGCAGCATGTACCTTGCTGCTGGTGCTCCTATGATAGCAAATATTCTTCTCATGCTGTGTATCACCAGCATACCAAACAGAGACCTACACAGTTCGTAATTTAAACCTATAAGGCAAACAAACATATTGGAGCAACCGGAGAAAAGGAATCCTGATTGGAAAGTAAAGATGGCCACACTAAACTGCAAAAACCTAGTAGCTTTCTTTGATCGTTAGAAAGAGCAATGTAGAATTAAAATTACTATCAGAATAATTTATTGCAGTAACATAGACTCACTCACTAACATCAGGATTTTGGATGACCAAAGACTAAAGGAAGGATATAAGACAGTCACTACCTCCCTTAGGAAGAAGACAGCTCCCAGTGCTCTCCTAGTATCTTACAGAGAGCTGACAGTCACCTTCAGGAGATTTAGAACTCAGGCAAGTTCAGTGTTGCAGGGAGAAAGTTCTTGCAACAACAGAGTGCAAAGCCACTAAAAGAAGTCAAGGAGAAGCCTGACAAGCAATTGTATCCACAGATGCAGAATGATCTCATGTTTTAAAAGTTTTGTTCAAACTTAGGCACTGAAGATCACTCTTCATGTTCTTATCCAGGCACATTAGCTTTGGGGATGAAACTTAAATGAACCCAAGTACTCACCCTCATCTGTTCTACTTTCATTTATTTTGTACCCTTTTTTCTGCCTCTGGATCAAGGTGCTAGAAACTGAACTAGTATAGCACTTCATTCTCAGTTGTTTTTTTTTTTCCCCCCCCATATTTGAACTGTGCATTAAATAATCTAGACTGGGGACTTGACCAGAATATAGCATAGCTGTCCTCTGGCCACACACCATACCTCTGTGGACAACTCCATCCTCTTCTTAGACTACCTATTTTCAATAGTGGCTTTGTGCTTCCTATGCAGAAAGCACTGAAGCCGTTCCTAATTCAGTGCAAGAAAACAAACACAGTTGGCATGTTTCTCTTAGACACATTTCACAAAAACCGTGCATGCACAGCTGGCATGTTTTGGAACAAACAGAAATACAGTTAGTGAGAGCAGATAAATTCAAGAATATGGCTGATAACAAAGGAAAACCCTACAGGGAAGAATCAGAAGTCTACAAAGATTATTCAGAAGGCAGTAAATGTCCCTGAACTGCAAATAGTCAAGGGCTAGGAACATATCCAGAGGAAGTACATGTCCTTTTCCTATTTCTATGATTTTTCCTCCTGACTACTATGAGACACATCATACAAGCTAGGGAGACCTTTGACATGATAGAGGGAAGCTGCCTGCTCTTCTGTTTTTATGACTGATGAGAGAAACAACACCAGCAGTTAAAAAGTAGGGAAAAGACAGACTTGACTCAGAGTCTGATCTAAACTAGCAGTTAGGAGGAACCAGTAGTCACTTCATTTCAACAAGAGACAGATCTTCATGCAACAGTCATATTAATATTGCTTATTCAAGCATATTCTGGTCTCTAACATGGGAGCAGATAGGCACAAGATGTCAACACAGACAAACACTGAATGAAGAAACCACTAAGAAGAAATTCTTAGTAAGAATGAAATACAACAACTTTTAGTTTGTCCATTATGCAGTGAACTTGAATTATTTTATTTCAAAAAATATTTTTCTGCAAATATTTTCAGTTTGGAACCTTAAAAACTAGGCAACTACTGCAGCAAATCTGGCAAGAATAATTGAGTGGGTAGACTCATGCATAGTTCTAAATGGTTGAAAAAGGAAGGGTTAAACTAACATGCTATTTGCTTTTGTCTCCAAGAAATACAGTAAAAATTAGGAAATTTACTCTGAAAAATATTAAAAATTAACGAGTCTTAAAAGATCTCAGGAAGGAGTCTTAACTGTGTAGAAGAGTATTAGTATTGAACAGTCCATTTTTTCAAAATATGGGGACTTGACATGGAAAAATCAATCAAGCTTTGAAGATACAACTGGCACCTACTCATCATTTTTATATTTAATCCAAGGAGGATTTTTACAAGTGATTGTATTCAAGACAAATTAAATGCAGAAGGAGTCTTTTTCTTTCTTTCCACTTGATACGTCAACTTTCTGAGAGAGATATGGTACTCAGTCTGAAGGTGACTGGATGGAGACACTAGTTGTACAAAGACACGCTCTTCCTGGTGTATTTCTAGATACACCTGAAAAAGACATTCTCTTTATGAGTATTTATGTGCTGTTTAATGACAAATCAGATGTCCGCCAAAACAGGATAAAAAAAGAACTTCATGAGAACATAACACTTTCAAGAAAGTCTAGAACATACCCAAGCAAAAAAACAAAAACAAAAAACCACAAAACCAAAAAAACCAAATACACCTCTTCCCCACTAAACCATAAAGTGACAACCTGTATTTTACAAAAGAGACAGTACTCATGGAATGGTGCAACAGACTCTTCACAGAGGTCTCTAGGAGGGTATCAGCGCTGAAATATTTGGCACTACTGGTTGACTAACAAGAAGTGTTCCCAACAGCTGTTATGCCCTACTTCATTTGTGCACTCAGAACTAAACAGACATTCATTTGGCAACAGTTCAAGGCCGGTGAGCAGCTTGCAAACATCCTTCTGACTCAAGTTATAACAAGGGGGTGGAACAGGGAGCCTAAAACAAGACTTTCAAAGTACCAAGCAAAGGCTACAAAAGCTAATGTGCTTTCCCAGGTTTTATAGAAAACAGATGAGCAGCTGAAAAGCACATATTTAAAAAACAAATGTTGAATTGATACTCTTGCAGCCTCTGGGAACAGGCAAGGGCTCTACATCATTACTATACAAGTAATTCACGATGTGGTTTACATCCATCCCATAGCCACAGGAAAAGATGCAATATATTTGTTGTATTGCACTGGATGACCTTGGTTTCAAAAATTCTAGAACAATGACTGATGTTTTAATGAGGTGACCTACATAGTTTACAATCCACAGAAATTCAGAATTCCAGATAACCTACTACACAATTGTCTGTCAGAATGTTATTTACTTGTGATATTTCTAATGCATTTCTACCATATTAAAAAAATGCAGTCTCTCTCATTTCCACTAATGCTATTTATCTTCCATCCAGAACAGAATAAATTGCAATCTCCAGCCAAAGCTAAGGAACCAAAAGATGTCCCTGCCCATGGCAGGGGTGTTAAAACTAGGTGATCTTTAAGACCCCTTCCAACACAAACCATTCTTTGATTCTCTATTTAAAACACTCTAACTCAGTTACATTCTAGAAAGTAAGCATACACTATTGATGTGAGCAAATTTTTAGGTATTTAATTTGATACACCTTGATTTTTCAAGCACTTATTAACACATAGAGAAAATCTTCTAAAGAAATCCTGTACATTTAAAATTAACCATTTCTATATATGGAATAACTTTCTTATTTAGTACTAAACAAGAATAGTTTCCAAGTCCTTTAAATGAAGCCAAAACACCAAAACTATTTGGAGCAAAACTACATCTGTATTAATAAAGTTTAGGTTCAAGAGCAACCTTAAAAATACAACTAGAGAAGTAACCTAAACTTTATTTAGAATTTTAGCTGAAACATCTAGCAAAACACAGCTGAGCAACTAGGGGATCTTTTTTTGTAATTTCCTTGTTCCTTATCACATCTGACTATCTTTACTTTAAAATATCATTCAGGAGTTAATCTGCCTATGTCATTGCAGACAGATTTGCAGATCTGTCCAGAAACGGGCAAAGGAGTTGGTGAAGGGTCTAGTGAGTAGGTCATATGAGGAGTGGCTGAGGGAGCTGGGGTTGTTTAGTCTGGAGAAGAGGAGGCTCAGGAGTGCTGTTACTGCTCTCTACCACTGCCTAACAGGATATTGTAGCCAGCTGGGGGTCAGTCTCTTCTCCCATGCAACAAATGACAGGAGAGGACACAGCCTCAAGCTATGTCAGGGTAGGTTTAGGTTGGACATTAAGAGAAATTTCTTCACAGAAAGGGTGATTAGAAATGAGAATGGGTTGCCCAGAGAGGTGGTGGAATCACCATCTCTGGAGGTGTTCAACGAAAGACTGGATGTGGCAGTCATTGCCATGGTCTAGTTGACATGGTAATGTTCAGTCATAGGTTGGACTCTGATCTCAGAGGTCTTTTCCAACCTAATTCATTCTGTGATTCTGTGATTCACTTTGTAAAGGAAGAGTTTGCTGAAGATCACCACAAAAGCTTGTCACAAAATCAGAAAGCCTTGGCCCAACTTTAATCTAGAGAACTCCCTATACACACACATATACACTTGTAAAGACATTTTAAATGGAAAACAAGCATCATATACCGCACAATAAAAAAGTTGAAAGCACACAAAAATTGAGTATAAAAATTATTATTTCAGCATTTCAGTTAATTCTTTCCTAAAACTCCATCCCTCCAAAATTCACAAGGAAAATACGTGATTCCACACAAACGAAATGGATGGGTTTACAAACGGTTGCCAATAGCACACACTATACCAAGAGTGTTGAATCTAAGCTTCTGGTTTGCTTAAAGTAGGTCTGATGAGTTACTGGGTTCCAGAGCAGTGAGAGATATTAAGAGCAAAATTTTTAAAAAAATACTGTGTTTATACTTCCTTTCTTCTGCCCGTGCAGAAGTTCATCATTAGACTGGTAACATTTCCTAAGGGTTTCAACACATACACAGAAAATACAAAAGTATATTTTCAAATTCTCACTTAACCCAGATTATTCCATATGCTTGACTTGAACCAGAGCTCCCTTAAAGTGAATCTTTTCACCAACCCAGTGGACTTTAGGACTGATTCTCAGCATCTCTTTTCACCAACCCAGTGGACTTTAGGACTGATTCTCAGCATCACCATTCCCTTCCTACCAGTGAATGTGGAGTGGCCGTGGCAATCAGATTTCAAGAGTGTATTCCGCCCAAGACTGAATAAAGAAGAACAAAGTGGAATTCTATCTACTTACCTGAAAGGCCTGTATACAAAAATCCTAGTCAGCAAAAAAATAGTATGTAAATCATTACAATGAAACAACAAATTATAAACATTTGCATAAAACTCAGGAAACTTCATACTTCTCTTCTTGATGCTGGTCCTCTTGGTCACTGAGTTCATCATCATCTACCATATGGCCAAATGGTTCAGAAGAAATTGATACCATGTTAGACAGGATAACTCTGCTATCACTGCTTCCTGTGAGGATCAGTTGATCATGAGAATGATTGTATCTGACATTCCAGACCCTAAAAAAGTTAAAGCAGATAGAACAAGAGACTATTCATGGTAGGTAGTGCATCACCGTTAAACAATTTTTTTAAGAGCAGCACTAAAAATTCATCTTTTCAATGTTTTAAATATGCATAGAAGTAACATGCCTCATTCTAAAGATTGTTTTTTTGCCATCTTCAAGCTTCCATGTCATCTGTTTTCTATGAGGTGTCTTTAAAACTCAAGTAAATTAAAAAAAAAAGTAAAAACAACAAATCACACCATTCAGTGGTATCATTCCTTGAGGGTACATGCCAATTCATTGTTGAGTAAATCAGATAAATACTTAAGCCCTAAATATAAAAATTTCCCCAAACCAAAATATGGATTAAAAATAGCCCATTAAACAAAAATCTCGCAACATTCTTACAGTGAAGTTTAAAATACATCCTAAAATAAATGTAGGATTATATTTCTCTTCAATTTTTACATTTTACATATCAAGTTAATACTAAATGTCTTATGGTTCTTGTTTTATTCTTTTCCTTCAAATATATTGAAGAAAAAAGTATAAATGATGCTTCTGTTAATTCCCAACTTCATTCCCCTTAAAGTAGCATTAGCATCTGGATTTATTTTGCAAGAATTACTCCAACCCAAATTTTATAAAATATGGATAATTTTCTTAAGCACTGAAATTTGCAGACATCTGGTAAGATTCTCTCCTTACTCCAGCCATCCAGCCACAGGCCAGTGCAGTAGATACAGGCTCTAAATGTCATCTCAGAGAATAAAATTACTCACTTGCATACTCTGATTAAAGGACTGTGAAGAGTGTAAAAAAAGTGGAGCTGCATTACTGAACATTTCAACCATTTGACAAGAGAAGGATGGATGGCAGCTGCTTTACTGCACATCAGGTGCAGCACATCAGGCTCCATTTGGGAAGGCACACCTGTGTCCCAGCTGGGCCCCGTGGGCCAAGTTCTGTGCTGTGATTCTCAAAGGTGCACCCCATCTACCAACAATGTTAACAACAGCTTCTTGCCAATTAGACTAACGTTGTCTAAACTCTTAATTTACAATTACACAAAGAACTGAAACTTTTCCTCTGTGCAAAAAAAATAATTATGCACAATAGCACAAACATAGGTAGTCTGCATTGTTCCTAAACGATAAAATAATTAGCTGAATAAATTACATAAGCCATCCACCCGCAAAACAGCATGCAGTCAATTTGTTCTACCAGTGGGAATGCTCCTCTAGTGTCTTCACTGGTTCAGTGACATTTCTTGTGTCCCAGAATTTCACCTTGCAGTCATCTCCACAGCTAGCCAGGTAGTACTGTTTATTGGGATTAAAGTCCAGGTCTCGTACCAGCTGTCCGTGCGCATTTTCTATACAATATATCTGCCTGTAAAACATTAAAAAAATTAAATGATCTATAAAAAGTTAACTGCACTCCACCTACAGGATCTGTTTCCCTGGAAACTTGTATAATCCCCTTAGCACCCACAGACCTAGAGTTCCCATTGCTAGTGCAGAGTTTAGGGAATTCCCAGCTGTTAACAACAGTGACTTGTGTAGATTTCTCAGCTTGCTTTGAAGCTTTGCTCCTTCCATGTTTGTTTCCACTAGAATCATCTGGAGTTAAAAGGAAACAGTAGTTCCAGATGATTCTAGCACAGCGTTGTAACAACTGTTATAAATGTCTGCTACTAAACCACAACAGTTTCAGATAAGAACTTCTCCACCCTTAAGTAGTTATACTAATTTCCTATTTATGACATCTACATTTCCCTGTAGGAAAAGCTGAGCTGCAAAGGTTGCAACAGATATCAACAACAGCTTTTTATTACTGCTCTGTATTGAATTTACCTTCTTGAGCTCTTGCATTTATCACTAATTTACCTGTGGCCCTTAAAGTACTCAGCCAGATGCATACTCATCCACCCAGACCACTTCAGAAAACATCTGTAGTACTGCTAACAACCTAGTATATTTATTCAAAACATCATGTGCCAACAGTTTGTTTCCCTACCTTGCCTCTTAAACTTGGGGGTTGTCTGGCTTTTTTTGTTTCCACTGTTGTATTACCAGTTTTCTCAAAGCCACCAATATATCATCTAAAGTTCTGCTTAGACTTGACCATCTCCTACAGTCTTCACTGGAACTTTTCAACACTTCATGAGCTTTATGTTTTTCTTTAAATGAAAAACATTTCTCTTCAGTAAACATACTGACCAAAACTTCCTATTTCTTGTGAAAACTACATATTCTTATGGTCTTCTGTCACGATCAGTCTCTTGCTGTTAATACCTAACTGCTAATGCAAAGTAAAATAGCTCCATAAGGAGAGATGCAAAGTGTATCAGGCCTATACTAAGCCCTATCCTGACAGCTCTGGTTGTTACCAGTGAAATTACTAAGATATCTAGCATCAACACTCTTCTCAGTTTGAGAGGCTAAGGATACCATTCAGGTATGTCTATCTACCAGGTATTCCAGAAGTGGAATTCAAACTTCCACTTATTTTCTTAGAATATGTATATGGCAAAAGTTTTAAGTCTCAAGCATGCTTGCTGCAGTAAAACACTTCTTTCCTCCTTCATTGCACCTTTCACATTTTCTTTGCATTGCTTATAGAGATGTGTGTAAGGGCTTAAAAATACTACTGTCCACTGTATATTCAGCACTACTCATCATGAAAGCCTTTATCCCAACTTAACTATTATTCTGACCATTTGATCCCTTTCCTCCCCAAATATGAATATTCTTTTCTTCACTTTGCACCCTACCTACAGCACTAATACATAATTTCCCAATTACATCATAAGATTAATGCCAGATCACATGAACATTTTCTCCAGCTATTGGCTCCACCTTCTCATACTATTCTTCTTACATATTATTTAGAATTTAGCCTTGGAGTCTGATTTTTCCTGATAAAATTCTCTCTCTAAATCCAATCAGCCTAGTGTCTGTCTTTTCTGCTTCACAAGCTCTTCTCTGATTAAGACTGCTTCTTAGTCTAGTCTAGGACTCTTCCTGCCAATCTTTTTTTTCTTCTCCCCTTCTTTGTTTGCTATGTCCAAAAGAATGTACTCCCCCTATCTTGCAGCTATCACAACCACACTCTGCAGGAGCAGCTACTCTAGCTGCTTCTAGTATCTCTCTCCACTTTGCTGGTAGAACAGTTTTCTGCCCTTGATTACTCCTTCCCCCCTCGTTTTATGTTTCTTATATTGCCACAGTTTATATTGCCCTGACTTTAAACTCCTACATCTAGCCTAACTAATTATTATGAAATATTCACACAATAGACATATTATGGCATAACTGAAGATGAGACTTACTCTTGCACATACTTTTTCAGTATATTGCAAACAGCTCTTTGGCATAGTCTAGTTATCAAACTAGTTTAAGGACTATCTACTCTGAGCTTCAGTTAATGTAAATAGAACTGTGGGGTTTGTTTCTGTTACCCCTTTCACTGAGGATCCAGACTATAATATCCAGGCTATCTAGCTTTCATAGAAGTTAGTCAGAGAATTCCTTTAATGCAAGACAAAGATGCGTCTTCTAATGAGACAGAGCATGAAGCAGACTTTACAATGTTTAGTATTTTCTCTTCAAAATACAGGCTCTAGTTTTAAGATCTGCATGCTATATGTTAGAAATAGGAGGATTACAAAAACATTACAAAAGAAGCAAATTGATAAAACCCCTTCTCCTTTATCATCTCTTTCCACTCTTGTACACTTCATTTAAAAGAGTCTTTATAAATCTAAATATATACATCTACATAAAGTTAGATTTTTATATATCACTTTACAAGGCAAAGAACAGGACTTTCAAACCTGATGATAAGCATACAGGAAGTGACTTTTAATTATTGTATTTTTAGCTTTCCCTAATTAAATAAATCTTTTTGGCAAAAACACACAAGACTAGCAAACAAGGGATTTATTGCTACAACTCTGAGCTGGCAGGAACAGCTGAACTAAATTTAAAGTCATCGCCCTTTAAGGCAACAAAAGTTATTACAAGACATCAGTCTTCTCGGTTTAGTGATAAATTACTATGTGCTAAGGGGATAAAGTGTATTTTTAAAAAGCTTGCAGAGGCTTTAGTAGTCATGGCAACAGATGTGCACAACATCAGTCCTTTGCTTATCAAAATCACAACTAAGCAGGGGGGAAAATGCCTTATTAGGTATATTACAAGCTTTTATTTGGTTATGATTTTGATTGATTCAGTGATTTCTTATGACTAGTATGCTACAGTCTTTATATGGTATAGAACGTTTTGTTAAAATCAGAAGTGAAGAGCGAACTTAGCCTGTGAATTGCCTTCAAAGCTTAAAGTCACCTTTAAATGGTATGAATACAGTTCATAGCATAGTCAGGACTGTTGTTACACTATTTTCAGGTTGAATTACAAAACAGCTTCATTCAGGTAACCTCTATGTATTGAACAAACCCTTGTGAGACTAGTACATACTTCAATAAAACTCAATATACAAGTTAGAATTGAAGCTGAGGGGGAATACCAGGGAAAACTCTTTGTTAAATTGTAACTATATAAGCTACGCAGGCCTTTCTATTCTTTTTATAAACTATACGTTTGCCTCTTATCATTTAAAACAAGAAAAATATTCTAGGAGCAATGCAAAAATCTACCTCCAAAGGACATTGTCTTTTCTAGAGAACATGACTGCAAGCTCTCGTTACCTCATGCTTCGTGTATCCCACCCTCGGACAGTGGTATCGTTGGCTGTGGCAATCTGGGTACAATTGTGGTGTGGGCTCCATCTTCCTGAAGTGAATTTTAATTGTCCTTTCCCTTCCAAGGCTGCGGAACTAGAGAGCTAAAATAATGAAACAGAGCTGGCAATGTTTCCAAATGTAACACTAAAATGAAATTAGTTGCAATGAAGACAAAGCTGCTCAATAGCCTATTGCTCCAAGTGCAACAGACTACCAAATTTGAAGATTGAAGGGAGAAAAAAAAAATAAAGAAACAACAAAGAAAATCAGCTCTAGCTTTTATACCAATAATTTTTAAAAAGGCTTATGCAGTGTAATGCATGCCAAAATATTAGAAGTACTGTACTATTGTATAAACTAAAACAGTTTCAGATCATTGTTGAAACAGTAGATAGACAATATGGGTACACTGCACAGATTTGTAGCTGCCACATACACACACGCATTTAGCTTCATTAACAGTCTTACAAGATTTTTTCCATGTCAAATTTTATCTGTAGCAACAGAATTACGATGTCAAAGACTCTTTTCAATAAATGCACAGCAGTTTTTAAAAATAAAGAAATCAAGGCCCAGGTGCTCATGTCATCACATACATGCCTGTTACAATAACAGTAGATACTAGATTACAAATCTACAATCTGTGAAATATAAAGGTTTCATTTCCAAAAACAGGCTTGCATGTCATGGAGCAGGCAGTTCTGCATCTCCACAGTTAATGCAAAGAATGTCTGAAGTAATCAACTTTCTCTTTGAAGTTGTATAGCAGGTTATCCCCCAACTCCATGTGAACATGGGGGAAATCAAAGCTGCCAACACTGCAAATTACTTTTACTTCCAATCGATTACTGAAACTGTTTAATACATAAAGAGGAAGAGGAAAACCAAAACATTTGCATTTAATCAGATATAAAACTTCGACAAATTTCAAGCAGCTACACAAACAGCAGACTTATTTGGTCACCTTTCACACAACTTTCATATTTCAAAATGTTTCATTATGAGGTATTTGACAAAAGCAGATTACTGCACTGGATCTTGTTGGATCCTAATGCAACATCAATATTCTATTTAATAGATTTCTCAGCAGAAATATTATGCTTTGATGGATGAAAAAGACTGAAACATACAAACTGTTCACATATAACTGACATCAACAGAAAAATATGCTGTCAATACGAAACTGCCTAAATCTATTTGTATATCATGTAAATGTTCATGTATGTATTTTGCTAAATTTATATTACTACAACTCCACCAAGAATATAATATTTCTTTACCATTATGGTTAACAGTCTAGAAAATACAACTAGAATTTTTTTTTTAAAAGAATGTGGAATTCCCAGCATGCAAGATCATATATTGCTCATGTGTTAATGCATAATGTAACACTGTGGTCAAACCCACTCCTCTAACACCATTCCTCCTTTAGAACAAATACTGTCTGAAAGCCTTTCTACAACTTGCGGATTATTAATAGAAATAAAAAACACTGTATAGGACATTGGACACAGGATAATAAATTTTTTTTTTTATTTTTTGACACATACTAGATTCCAGGCACAACAGAATATTCATAGCTTTTGCAGGTCATTTCAAAAATTAAAGCAAGTTTCTTTAGTAAGCAGACTTGGCCATTCAAAGCTTAGACTGGGGGGAGAGAAGCAAATGTTAACACTGACAGTAAGACAGAACCAACAAAGGGAGTATATCTTATGAGGTATTTCAAAAATCTGCTCTTGAAATGGAAAGCATCACATATATGACTCAAGGCAGAGGGTCTTTGTCAGCAGTAGACAATACTTGCTCCAACAATCCAGACATATATATATATATTTAAGTCTTCTGATTTCAACTTTTATAATGTAAACTATTATAAAAAGATCAAATCTTTCTTCTTTGCAGTCAAAAGTTTAGGGTTGAGGCCAACACACACATACTGTGCTATTTCTTGACAACATATGAAAAAAACCACTATATGCTAGATGGGGCAATTCATCCTTGCCTTCACAAGCAGTTCATAAGTAAATTAAATGACATCTTTCCTTATGCAGATGTCCAGCTACGCATACAGTCAAGTTCTTAATCAAGTCAATCTTCTTTTCCATGTCGTCTATGAACCTGAAAGCAACTGCAAGGCATTAAAGGACAATTTGGAGATAAAGAAGAGGAATTTTCATACATAAAAAGGAATCCTTATGTAACAGAAGGAAGTCTGCAAGTTTCCTTCCCAGAAATCCAAGAAATAAAGGAAACAAAGTTGGTAGTTCAGAACCACAAATGCAGGTTCAAAAAACCTAGCTGTAATATTATACATCTGGACAGGTAAGCAAGCGCTCTTTTTATCTTGAGCTCTTTCCCCCACTTCTTTAAAGGCAGAAAAGCTGACTACAAAAGGGAAGGAAAACATGACATAGGTGTATCTTAAACATTACTCTTGCATGAAGATTAGGATATGTGCTGCCCAGAAGATGAAGACATGCAGATATGATGGCCTCACTGGATACTGAAAGTAAACAATTAATGGTACTATTTTATAAACACAAAAAGGGACTTATATTAAGGAAAAAGGAAAGGAAAATAGTAAGACTGAATGTCTACTTTTAGATAATAAAATTAGGAATTACTCTTGCAATGCACAAGGATCACACTGATTTCAGAGAAGTCTGGAGAAAATGAAATCTTCAACAGTGTAAAGTGGTTATCAGAGTATGGATGGATTTAACGTTATTCCTAAATGCTTAGCTGGAACAATGCCTAAATCTAGTGACACAAGAACAAAAATGAAAGGGCAGCATGATATTACACTAGTTGCATGAGAGCAACACTTTGAAATAAGAATAAAATCTTCTGAAAAAAATTAAACAATGTAACATAATCAGAATAGAACTGTTCATGTTATCCTCAATGAAGGAAGGGGTTTTACAAAAACAAAGTACCAAAGTATGAAAAAAAAATCTGTCCTAGGATATCCTAGATATCAGTCTTAAGAAGGACTGATTTCTGTGTATTCAAATTAAAATATCAACTACTCCAACTTATTTTTGTCAAAATATCAAGGACTGAGGTTGATTTTTCTGCTTCAAAATTTGATAACATAAGGGCTGACTTGGAAAGAGCAATGGACAGGCAGTACCCTTCAAAAAACCCCAAAAGCCAATATATATTAAATGTTAAAGGGTACGGAAATTATCTAGAAAAACCACAAGCAGCATGGAGACAGTTCTCTTCCAAGAAAAGAGCTATGGGCCACTGAGGGAAACCTACAGAAGATTCAACAGGAAACAAAAGAAAGTGGTTCTTTACCCAGTGAACTCCTTGGCAAAAGACACATGGATACATAAAGCTTGCGTGTGACCAAGAACAGAACAGGAAAGTACTGGGAAGAAAGATATATTAAGAGCTACCTTAAGTAGACAAACCCAAGCAGACTATTTTGAGACTGACATTAAAAGGCATGAGTGTTTTTCTGACTTGCTGTTGACAGAAACAGAAATATTGATGAGGATTGTAAATTGAGTTCAATTCCTCCAACTGCAGGCAACCATGCCATGTAGTCCTTTCATAACTGTTTTTGACTCCTGAACCATCTTAAAACTATTTGTCTTTTCACACAGCCTCATCATACTGGCAGCTCAGAGCTATTCTCAGAATAGCTAAGTAACAGAATCCACATATTTTTAAGTGCTGAGTTTCTACATTACAGCAAGAAAATATTTTTATTCCTTAAACACAAGTTTTCTGCTTTACACTACAAAAATTAAACTAAACATCAAGTTCATCATCTGAAATATATTTTTATTCCTATATGCTGATGATGCATTCCAAGTTCTGTCAGCAAAAATTTTCATTATTTCACTCTTACTTCTATTCTATCGTTAAGGAGACCATTAAATAAAATTGATTCGAACTCTAAGAGCTGGTTTCTATTCTCATTCTGATCCAGTAATTTCCCTTTTATTTTTCTTCAGACAGTTTTCTGCCCTCCTATAGTTAATCTATGTTTATTCTAGTTGCAGTAATAATAGGGCACTAAAAAAATCCGCTAAATTCCACAAGGTATTTCCTCCCTTGAGAAACAGCAGCTATCTTGCCAAGAAAGCATCTCATGCTTATTCCTAACATCCTCTGTATTTGGATACATCACATCTATCCAGATAGCCTGTGAAATCTTCCCCAAAATATATTCTGCCTTGCCTGGAACGTCACTGCCTGATATTATCTGTTGTTCTGAACTAAGAACGCATGAATGCTGCTAAATAATCCAAATGGGACAAAAAAATCAAGAAGGAATATAATTATAATAGTCTGGATTAAAATGATCAAAACCACACCTCTATTTATCCCCTTTGTGAAAACACGCAAAACCGGAAAAATATCTAGATTTTAATATCTCCATTTCATTCTGTTGCACTCATCTGCCATGCCAAACCTTCTGCATTTACCCAAGGAAGAGTTCTAGCAATCTGTCGACATCTGACCTCAAATCTGTACACAGAAATATTAACTGTCCTCTTCTCAGCAGACTCTACCCACACCTTGTGGATTGTCTGGACTTCTCTTGGGTCCAGCTAATGATTATAAATGGCAAAGAATAGCTAATTTAATTGCAAAAGGTAATGATGCAGTGAGCATAAGATTAGTTTCACCCCAGAAGGTAATGTCCTCAAAATAATAATAAAGGGAGTGATCAAAAGGACAGGAGAAGCTTGTCTTAATGTAAATACAGGCAAATTGAATACTGTAGGGAGAAAACAAGTTAGCAAAAAAACATTGAAAGAAAATAAAAAACAAAACTCCAAACCAAAACCAAAACGAACTCAAACAAACCCACTGAACTGTACAGTAAATTACAGTTAGCAAATGTTTCTTATCCCAAGCTGACCAGATAATTCAGAGAATGAACACACCAATAATTTTATTACCAAGAAGCTCTGAATGTATTGGGAACTCTAAAATTCTTCAGGCTAATTTTAAGGAAACAATGCAACTTGTAAATCACAGGCAGATACAGAACAGGAACCAAATAAGACTCTGAAGTTTTGATCACTGTAGAGAAGCAGAAATTTTGGCCAATGCAAAATTTTAAAAACATATAGTTTTTCAGTTTTTCATCTATATTATACCTGAATTTTAGACAAACTTTCATCAACATGAAAGGTCCATAAAGAGTAGCATTTGGTTTACCCCCTGCCATTAAAATGGCCTATAATATGTAACTATGCCAAAAAAAGGAAGCAATTGAAATGTGTTGTAAAAACAGGAAGACCAGTGATGCAGCAGTGTAACGAACACCTCCTTACCTCTATTACCTGATACAGATACACTGGACCTGATCTTACTTTTAGTTAATAATGATGATGATATTACCCCACTTGAACACCATTATGTGTTTTATACAAAAAGAGAAAACAATTCAAACTCACTGACATTTCTATTATTTTAATCCTAGGCTCTTGATTTGATCAGTTATAACAACACACATACACACAGAAGTACATTGTTATTTTTCTTATAAGTCTATAGCAACACATATTTTTTGTAAAGACATTCTCCCCTTAGCAATCCCTACAGAATATGTAAGTTTACTAGTGTTGAGGAAAACATTCAGCAGAGGTAGCTCAGTGTGCAGCTGCAGTGCCAGCTGCAGATTGAGCTCTGGATGGTGGAGAGAAACGAGGCAAGAGGCCGGGAAGAAGCGCTGACCGTTTGCTCAACAAAAGGCACAGGGACCTGTGTCACCAGTCAGTTGACGACACTCAGAGACATAGCAGGAGCAGAGGACTCAAAAGGAAGACCCCAGACTTTTGCTGCATAGACTGGGAAGGTATAAAACCCCAGGGTTTTCTTTACTCAGGGTCCCTCATCAGAGGCACCAGCCCAGGCTGTTGTTTTGCTGTTGCACCGTGATTAGATGACTTAAAGGATGGAGAGACTCTGCTCTGGGAAACCTGCTCTGTGTGAGAGTGGGGCATGCAGGGAGTCAAGCAGGGACCTGTCAGCCCACTGCAGCTGCCCAGAGCCTCTGGCCCTGGGAGTGTGACTGCCAGAGTGACTCCTGCATGGGCAGACAGGAGCGTTTCCTCAATACCAGCTGCGTCCTGCTTAGGCACTGCCTGCTTCAACGAAACAGCCTGTTAGGTGATAAGACATTGTGTGGCTAAGAGATTCCAAAAATGGACAACCTTTCATCTTAACAAACAGTAGACAACTTTTCTTGTCATTTACATAACCGCTGCGTATCTGCATATAAAGGAAATGTTGTAGGGGGTTTTTTTTAAATTTGCTTTAACATGCCCCTGTTTTAATGTGGCAAGACCTGATTTCTTTGCTTTAGGCTGTCCTATATCTGTTTTCTAAGAAAAAAAAAAGCTCTTTTTATTAATGTCTCAGGAAAATGTCTCTTTACATTCTGATCAAAAAGCATTAAAATACAAATCATGTGCTTTTTAGAATTATGCTATATTATGCATGCAACAATCCCTTATAAACAGGTCATTCACAGAAAGAAATCACTGTTTCACCAACAGCTCATTAGCCTACAAACACTCCTTGTACATGGTGATAACCAAATGGAAAATACATTTACTGCTTACCCCTACTGATGCTATCTGTTTTATGACCAACCTGTTCTCAGAGATTTCTCTCACATTCTAAATACTACAGCAGCAAAAGTTGGGGTAGAGTGTTGATTTATGGAGGAGGGTTTTACTGGTTTGGTGGTTTTTTTTAAAGAGAAAGCCAACTGTGTAACAAAACGTTGCTTGTTTTTCTTTATTGCTCTTTGTAACTGTCAGCCCTACATATTTTTAGCAAATATAAAATTGCTACAGAATAACAGCCATTTTTTAGCCATATTTAGAGTTTAACAGGGAGTTAATCTCTTAGTAAGGAGGTAATCTTAAAAGATTTCAGAAATGCACCACAGTTAATTCTAGTCCTGAAAATGCCTATGATACTGGATTTCAGCTTGTCATAATTTTTATTACTAGAAAGTCTATAGCAGGCCTTTCAAAGAGATGCTTACGCTTTTCTCAGTCTTGTTCAGCTGGACTCCAGTTAGCTCAGGAATCCACAGACATGTTTGAGACAAATTTGTTGCAGACAAAAAAAATCCACACTCAAAATTGCAAGAATTCCAGTCATCTCAGAAGAGATTCACTGGGATAAAGATTTTGATGTGTGGAGAGATGTTTCCTGAGATGCAAGTTTCAATGAATGTTCTCTACCAAACCACACTTTAAAAGCAGTCTATGACTAGGTATTGAAGTAAGTATCATCTAAGAACAACTCAAAATTGCTGGAGCAGAAGACTGATTACGGTAAACAGTTATTCTCCGGTAAAATTTTAATCACAATTTTCATTTACAGTGTAATCACATGAGATACTAGATTATTTTAGATGGAAATATGGAGGATCCGTCAAATTCTATATCAAGCCTCCTGAGAGCCTGACTACAATCCGAACAATGTTCTTACCTTCTGCAAACAAAGGTTTTTAACAAGCACTTTTAACTGCTCCTATCTGACGATGTCAGTCAAGGGTTGATATATCTACTTCACTAGATGAAGTAGTTTCTTTGATACAGAATTTCACATTTGGTTTCATTAATTTCATTTATCAAATATAAACATATAACAAATGTCACAGGTTATCCCCTTAGTTCCTTCTTCACTTACTTTGCCTTCTAGAGTCCTTTTGTACCATCAACATTTGATGCAGTACAAGCTTATTTTAGAAGTACCAATTAAAAAAAATATTCTACATAAGGAACGCTACTTGAAATACCGAAAGGATCAGCAAGCTGAATGTTGCTTTGAGGACAAAAATATTGATTCCCCAAATCATGCTGAAATTACAAAATTTGGTAGAGTCTATTCCTCTCCAAAATTAAGCAGATCACAATTCTAGCAATGGAAGGAAAAGAAAATGGAAATCATAGTTATCTGCACAAATATTTGTGTGACAGAGCAGGGGTTTAGTTTTGAGAAAAGGTATAGTATAAGGAAGACACAACATACGAAATTCTAGTAAATAAGTCCCAAGCAATATAAAATGAGGAATAAAAAAATCCATAAAATTTGGCATTCATTACAAGACTCCCACACAGAGAAACTGATAATACACCAGACAGCATCCCAAAGGAAATCATAGAATCATAGAACAGTTTGGGTTTGAAGGGGCCTTAGAGATCATTTAATGCCAATCCCCTGCCATGGGCCGGGATACTTCAGAGAGGTTAGGATTAAGAAAAAAATCTGAGAGTTATGAGAAAGTAGTCGAACAGTAAAAATACTAATTAACATTCAAAAGAATTTCAGCAAGTGAGGACAGAACTGTACAAGGAGTGAAAGTAGGAGAAAGGGAAAATGCTAAGTTGCCTAGCAGTCTCAGTACTTCAAAGAGACATGAGGACCTATAGCATGGAAGCAGCACCAACCCCAAAGTAGTTCTGCAATATTGCAGAAAGGTTTGTGTATTATGCAGACATTAGGAAAGAAATACTGACTAATGCAGGTGTAATGCAAATCCAGGGGATACAGTGCCACAGACAAGCTCCTGTCAGAAACTCTTAACATCAATTTGATAAAAACAAACACTAATTTGAAGCCTTGGAAGGCAACATAACACCAATTGAAGTTGGAAGTGAAAAAAAAAAAAAAAAAGCTGAAGTTTCTCATCTAGAGAAGGAACCCAAAGGGCTTAATTATAAAGTATTAAACTGTATTATATTACATTGTTACTATGCGAAATCTAGCAAAATACTAATAACTCAAGACATCATCTATTTGCATGCAGTCAGATGGTACCAACAGGGAAGAGTTTATGGACATAGTGTCTTCACTAAGTTGAAAAAACTGATTCTGCAGCATCCAGGAAAAAAAATTAACCTTGACCTGAGGAGTTAAATCTAAAAGTGACAACAGATCAACTGAATAGTAATGTCCTTGCCATAACAAGTTTCCATTTATAAGCACAGACATTGATCTAAATGACTATACAGAATCATTCAAAGTTTTCTATATACATTCTATGATATGGCATAATCACACAAAAACCTAAAAATCTATGCCAATGACACTTTTTTATATATGCTCCTGAATAAAATGTTTTTAACAATAACTGAAATAATCTGAATACACTGTATAGTACTAAATTAAACTAACATTGAGAATTCAAAGCAGCACATAGCAAATACAGAAACTTATATTATGCTTATACAGTCAAGAGCTGTAAATTAAATAAAGTGCTGCATAGTATTAACCAACATGAGTTAATATACCATTATCTGAATTCAGTAGCCTTTACTGATCATCAATTTTTCACTTGTAGACATTCACCAAATCAGCACTGCTTTATTCTAGATTACTCAATATAAAAGCAGTAGGACAGTAACGGGAACTTTGAAACAAAGAAAACATTCACCCCTTAGCAACAGATACTAAAACACTACTCTTAAACACTCTTATTCAAGACAATGGTAGAATATTCTTTTCCCCCACATACATTAAAGGCAACAAGATATTTCTGAAGGAATAGTTGAAAGATGAGCAAATTCTAGGCTAGGGAATGTTGTTTGCATTATATTCAAGTATAGCATGTTTCGTTAGAACAAAATTTCTTACCACAGCTTTGGCTGAACTTTCCTGCAAATCCCACAATAGTATGTTGTTATCAGCCAGTGAAATAATCTTTCGACCATCTCCCATTGGTTCCCACATAACACTGTAAAACAGAAACAGAAAAACAAAACAAACAACATTAAAATCAATCAGAATTTGAACTAGAAAGCCATTTTAATTCTGTGGATTTACTCTATTCCAAAATATATTAAAACATATTACTTCTGGCTTCCTTTAGATGAAATCCATCATATATTTTAAGTTCAAAATTTGCCATTACCTAGCAACTTGTAGCAGTCATTCTGCATACACACACAGAAATACAACTAGAGACCTTATGTCCACTAATTTTAGAAGGCTTTCGTTTCAAACCTCAGAGTTGCTCATATGTAGTGCTATGCATTCTTTTTGAAGGTGCAACAAAAATCATAAGCCTTAGTTTTGATGCAAACTTCTTCCAACTTTGCAGCTGTCATCATGACTTAATCAGCATACACTTTTAACCTGTGATTCACTTCATGCTATACAGGAAGGAATGCAAGAAATCAGTCCTCCTCTCTTAATCTGTCTATGAGAAGCAGCATATTTAAGCCAGTCAGTATGGGCAGCTCAGCTAAGTATATGCACTCTAACCCTGATAAACTCGCTGGAGGTAACAGTAAGATTGAAAGAATAATACTTGTCATTTTATGAGAATAGGCTTCTATTTTTGTAATTTTGCAACACTTTTGTAACTAAGTTTTGCAATCTCACAATAATCTTAGAGCAACAATATACCTGAAGGTAGAGATCACAACTTTCATATCAAGAGTTTAATGGAGAAACTTCTTTCCGTTTTAAGACTGAAACTTCAGCTATTTAAAAGCATTTGATATGCTGTTTTCACCTTCAGTGCCTATTCGAAGTCCTACTGCTTGAAGTTTATCAGAAGTCCATGACTAGACACAGGTTTTCCAGTTTGTTTTGCTTTTTACAGGAATCAATTCAGTAATTGGATGGCTGGAGACTGAAATGTTATAATTTATGGCTTAAACATCTTCATGATAGACTTTTGCCTATTACAGCAAAACTGTACACAAGCAGCAGAGAAAACCACCCAAATCCTGAATAGGGCCTTGGACTGCACATTGATGGAGATAAGATAAAGTGACTCAGGTCTGGGCTGGGGAAGAAGAATACATTCACAGAGGGATCAAGCTCAGCACCTTCGGGGTGGAGACCACAGCCTCAGGGCCATCAGCTGCCAGGCTCCAATGGACCCTCACACCAAAGGGTGAGGGGAGAGAGGTTTTGGGTGTGTGATGAAAAAGCCTCTTGTCAGAGGCAGTGAACACCCATCCTCTCCTGTGCAGAGGAGCTCGGCTGAAGGGGCCCTTCACCCCGGGAAAAAGCTTATCCATAGCAGAGGGAGTGTCATGGCCCATCAAAGGCCCCCCAAAAGGGGTCCCCAGACCCTACACCAGAGCACTGCAACATGATGCAACAGACCCACAGTGTTGCAAGGGACAATGTCAAACTTGCTCTCCCCAGGGGAGACACGTGGGCGTTCGCACCTGTCCCAAATGTATATTAATACATTAGATTCTATACTTTGCAGCAGCAGCGGGTGGCAGGGGACCCTCACCACCAAGAAGATCAGATGGAGGGGAGCCACAAGATGTTGTTGGAACCCTCAGAAGGCTGATATGTTTCTACCTCACCCCTGTTACTCTCTCTGTCCCCCACACACCTCTTTTTCTATTTCTTTCTTTTCTCCTTTTATTCTTTTCTTTCTTTTCTCTTGCTTTTTCTTTGCCTCTTTTACTACTAAATATATCAAGTTTTTTGGCACCAACTTCTAACCTCGTTTGGTTTTAATTGGTTTTTGGGGTATATTTCAAACCTTCCGGGTTTTATCCATTTTATTCACAGAGACTTAGTTTTCCTTGCTCTTCTGCGTTAATTCGGATTGTAACAGATGAAATAGGAGAAAGAAGGTTGCACAAATGGATGCAGCCGTGGGTAAGTGAGCCCAACATTAGGCAGCCACTAGCAACCTTCCTAACCCTGCACTGCACACTATGCATGCTTCATTTTAAACCAGATTTTGCTTTACTCCTATATTCCTAAAACACTGGATATAATCTGGCTGGCCTCAGACCCAAGAGATGGAACTTCATCTAATCTTATGCTATAGAACACAAGGAAAAGAAAACAGGAAGTTGCAGGTAACAGAAAAAACTGACACAGTATATTTTTTTATTCCATAAATACAACAAAACTCAGTTATTCTCAGCTGATACCTTCCTCTCAAACTACTCTTGCTCCTTGTGTGAACAGTTTCATCGGTTTTTACTCTGCATTTTTAGTAAAATAAGTGTGAGATACACAAGGCAGATGACTGCACCTGTTTGCTGTTTTGTAAAGAAAAATCTGTAACTATAACTAAAAGGGCGCATTGGCCGACTCTTTACTCACTGAACTTTTCCCTAAGGCAACACAGCAGAATAAAGAAAGGACTACCTTCTGCATCTATCTTCTGATGGAAGCATGACCTGCATCCTTACTGTGCTGTCAATCCATGGAAATTGCCTACTTATAAAAGCCCATTTGTAGTGAGCTTTCTTGTATTAGGACAAAATCACTACGCTTAGCACATTAAGCTACCATAACGTTTTTAAAAGACTTTTAACAAGAACATGGTATTAGAAGGATTCTATGATTTATTTTAAATTTGGTTGTTCGGTCTGCAGTATTGCCAATCTTATTTAACAATACACAGTTTTGAAAAGTTGTATGGTACAACTTGGAAAAAACTTACAAGCAATTGCAAGTGAGTGTTGATAATAAAAATGATGACATGTAGTTTCAATTACATGTTCAACTACATTTTGCCCATAACAATGTGAAGAAACCAACTGGCACTGCCACACATATTTCAGAATTTCATGTAGTTGTGCTGCACAGATACATTAATTAGATCCTGCAAATAGATGAAAATATTTTATGAAAACATGTAACAGGATAAAGAAAATGAATGCACTACAACCTGCATGTGATCACAACTAACCTTCCACAATCTGGTTTTCCAATGTGAAACTGAAAGATATCAGGACCATCACACAGCTGAATAGGTAACTAAGAGATATTCAAATTGATTCTGATTGCATTTATTTAAGTTCATCATTTTACTTACGTATTGCTGAAAATAAAACTGGTATTTGGTGTTGATCTATGTAGATATCTTTTAATTACAAACAACAAAATCGTGTTTGACCACTTAACTCTTTAAGAGCTCTTTCAGTCAGTCAGAGATCAGTATTTTTTTACGTGTGCTGACATATCTGCACCTTTTCTACACCAATCACTCAATTTTCAGTTGTAAAAGCTAGATTGAAAACAATTTCTTTGATGTTTTCAAAGGTATGAAGAAATTTCATGTCTTTGAGTGTCACTGAACTTCAAGGTAAAAGAATTTTTACAGCTGAATACAGTGTGCTAATTAGAGTCAACTACAACTGAGCTGACACACCTTGCAATGAAAAAGTCTCTCCAACATTCACTCTATCTTTGTGATATGCCCATTTTACTTCTATGTCATTTTTCGTTGATGGGTGTGGGTGTAGTGATCATTCAGATTTTATAATCTTAAGTAGAGGTTACTCAGATCACCCTTTGTAACATATTCTGCTATGTTCTGTACTCATGACTGAATGTTAAACATGAAATACTATGGAGAAGGAGGCAGGCAGGAAATATTGGTGAGTGAAAAGAAAAAGTTACTTTCAAAGCAAGATGCAAATTTTAGAGAAACTGAAGTTTTCATTTAGAACAGCTTTCAGCATAGCAGAGATGGTGATAATGTCTAAAAAGTAAAACAGACCAGGCAGTACCATTTTCCTCAGTGTGCCAACAGTTGCTGATGCTTACAGTTTTCAGAAATGGACAAGACAGTCGTCAAATTCACAGCTGCCACTCAGAAACTGAGTGGTAACTTCAGGGTTGCTCTTTAATAATCTATAAACAGCAGTCAAGCAATTATATATGTTGTATTTTACCCTATTTTGTTATCATCTAACTCAGGATGCTTCAATTAAGCTTGCAGCTAGTAGTTTTTGGTATAAAAAAATAAAATTAAATCCTACAGAGAACATTACCTTAGCAAAAAATAAGAGTATTTAAAATATTCACTCAAATGCACACATGAAAGGACCCTATTATCTTGTTCTATGCTGAAAAGACAGTTAACGCCGTTATCAATAAACGTACTGAGCTTTTACAAATGAACAAGTCAAAGTCCTCCATTACAGACTTAGAAAGAAAAAAGCAACAGGCAAACACTTTCATCAACATGAACTGCAGTTAAGGCACAAGTGCTGGACAAAGCAAGCATTAACTACTGCTTAACTGCAATTACAGAAGTGACAACCATTTATTTCTGTAAATGGAAAAATTTTGCTAGACTGAAAACTCTCATGGACTGAAAAATGGAAAATATACTCATGCATTTGGTAACTCAGCAGACCATCCTGCAGCTTCCATGTAGCCCATCAGAAAAACTCTCATATTAAGGACTCAAATATCCTGCCTTCTTTGCATTAGAATGATTCCAATTTAAAGATAACTCTTGCTTATCAGATAATCAAGACATTAATTCTAAGAGAAAGGAGATCAGACCAAGTACAACCTGGAACCCACAATTCTTCCTGGAACCCACAATTCTTGTTCCCTACCCAAGTGCTCTACAAAACAGCCACATTTCTGAATGAAATCAGTTCTGGCTATTTTACAGTGTATTGAAGTCTGCTGCAGGGATCACAAGTTACACTTCGTCTCAAAATTCTCAGACACTGAGATCTAATTCGGAGTCCAACTCCTCAAGATGCGGTAAAACGAGAACCACAGCTTCCTAAAAAGACCTAGAAGGTAAAGTGAACTTTTTACCTAAAAAGCTGCTGAGAAATGAGCGTTGAGAAATGAAGGATTATTTCGGAAAAGAACCCCAAAGACAGCTGGGCTTTATTCTGCCTCTTACATTATTATTACATTCAGAAAAAATAAACTGCCTTACAAACAAATACAAAAGCATCCCAACAAGGAGGCGCCACATAAAAATCAATTATTTCTAAATTTTTTTTTTTCCTTAGATTATCATTGTGTAGGCCTCCACAACACACTACTCATGGAGCAGCTGCTGCCACAGACACTATTTCTACTCTATTGCCTGAACAGGGCTTAAAATTCCCCCAAAGTGAATATTATGAATATTTGACATGTCAGGAAAGAAACATATAACTGGCTTGTCTGTCAAAGATCAGTGAGGTGGTCAGCCTAGGAAAAACATTTTCGTAGTATCAATGTCTGTCAGGAAAGCACATAGGTAAAACTCCTGCCCAGCCTCTGGAGGCCTCAGGATGACAATATTTCTTTCCACGTGCTAAGGCAAAAATTAAGGGCTGAAACAAACTTGTTTGCAAAACAGCTGGAGTGAGCAAAAAGAATCTCTGCAGACTCGTTTTAGAGAAAACACATATCTACTTTTGAGAAAGACAATTTGAGTATTTTCATATGGGATTTTTCAAAGATGGAAATATGGATATACCATATCCTTACTAATTTATTGCTGCTTGTAACAAACTGCATGGCTGGTATGGGGAATAAAACCTAACAAAACAGAATATTCCTCTGACTGTATTTCTCCAGTGATTTAAAACATGTGCTTAAGAAGAAACTTACGATTGCCTAGATCTGCACTGATAGTTGAAGAAAATCACCACTCCTTCTGTGCAGAAGAACAGCAAACCCAAGAATGCTAAAGGTTTACACAGACCTAGCATAGAGGTACCCTCTAACACCTCTAATGCAGCAGCTGTTGATTCTGGGGGAATTTGAGGTGAAGAGACTGCAAGAAGCAGCTAGGACTGTCAACAATGTCTAGTCTCCCTAACTTCCCTCTCCATCACCATTGCCCAGGACTGAACACTGGGATGGATGGACTGTGAGAGGCTTCAGGGCATCCCTTCAGATCTCACAGACATTTTACCAAGTAGATGGTCTTAATCACAATTGTACAAGGGTCAATTTTTTCATCCAATAGACATCCAAAAGACATTTCAAAGCCCTGAATTTTTAACTGCTATGTAAGCAAGTGTCAGCACCAACACTGCTACATCTATAGTCATCCCAGAATATTGTGCTAGGAAAGAATTCTGCTCCAAGGGATACATATTCTAAATAATAAATGCTTAACGAGATTTTGGAGAGCAAACAGGAGTCTGATACCAAGAAAACAGGGGCACCTGTTCAGTTAGTTCCTCATGAACATTAAAATTTTTCCTGCAAAACTATTTTTTTTCACAGTTCTGCAACACCATTTTTATTTAACATTTCCCATTAACATTTTAAGCAATTCAGTAAGACTGAAAATAAAACTATTAGAATAAATAGAATCGTAGTACAATAAATAGAAGTATCTACTTCACCTGCAAAATCAGTTGAGGCAGACTTCAACCCTCACTTTTTAGTGGTAAGAATAGCTTACACGACATTTCGAAGAGGAAGAAAACCCCTTTTAAAAACAGCTCAATTTTCTTTCAGTGGGGAAAAATCTCAAGTAATTTAGCAGTAAAACTGGGGAATATAACAGCATGGTGAGAACAGAAACAAAACTATGTTCAACTTGGGACAGAGAAGTGAAATAGTACTCTACAAATCTTTTTTTTTTTTACTTGTAGAGTAACACAATTTCTGCACTATTTTCTGTATCATGATTTATGAATCCAAACTAAACAAAGAACTGCAAAGACCTAATCAAAACTGATTTTCATTCAAGCACATGGAACCTACTGAACTCATCATAAGTGATAAGTTAACTGAATACATATAGTAAGTTCACAAAACTGAATAAATAAATATTTTTCCCTTTGCTTCAGTGTCAGATTTTAGTTTGACTAAGTTTCCCTCTGCTTTACACGACTAGAGTCAAATAAATTCTGATTAAAAGCTACCATAATAAACTGGGCATATAATACTTCCGTATCCAATTAATGAATCGCATTTATTCCCTAGAAAAAGGGATTACATTGAAGAGCTTAAAGTTTTAAAATTGCACAATACTAACCACTCAAAATTACCACAAACATTCAAGGGAATGAAAACGAGAAAATGAGTGTTCTAAATTACTCTGCTGGTTCCAGACATAATTTAGAAGATGTCAAAAGTAGAAAAGGAGAGAGAAAATGTAAGACAACTAATGGTTGAACACTGAACATTTGGATTTATATATAATAAATGATTTTATTTACAATAAAGAAGAATCAGAAGAATCAAAGATTCAAGAGAGCAAAATCCTGTGAAGAATTCAGAATCACAGAATTATGAAGAGAGCAGGGACACAAATACAGTTTAAACTTTTACCAGTTTAGAAAGGATCGGAACATAAAGGGCGTTATCAGTAACGATAAGCAGCTGTTAAGACACAATCCCAGTGAAACTACAGCTTGTCATGTCGTAAGTTAGTACAAAAAAATTGTCTCTATACTTATTGTAATATCAGAAGTGGCTGATGGAATATGTGGAATGAACCAAGTGTGGAAGAACTATTCTTAAATGCTGACAATTTCAGATAGCTCTGAAATTTTGTGCATCATGTGAAGATACAATTAGTATCAGCTGAGTAACTGTTAAAAACCTCCTCTGAAAATAGAGTTCAGTTTATACACCAGCATATGCAATAGACAGTCCTGACACTCTCAAAGAAACCTCCATACAAATATCAGAGGGAGCTCTGTCCTCACAATTATATTTCTGGTACTGGGACATATGAAGTGTTAAAATAAGATAAGGTTAAAAAACTTATGATTGCATTTATTACATGTCTTTGCTATAATACATATCTAACAGTTACTGGACCATATATTCAAGAGCATATGATCCTTCTAAAAGTATTGTTACTTTCAGGTTTATTTTGTTAGGTACAGACTATTAAATTGTTTTAGACTTTCTTTTTTTTGAATGAAACTCTAAGATAGAACTTTTACATATATATCCTGAAGCCTACAGAGGGGCATTATAGAAGAAGTAACATTACCAACATCATGACCGGAAAGAGAAGTGGTAACTGAATATCACATAAAAGTGTCAGAGCTATTAAAAACACCATTTTCACTTTTCTTTTGAGTTTCAGATTCTCTTACTGCTTGGCTTTTTTACTTGAAAATGTTCTGGGGTGGTTTGTTTTTGTGGGGTTTTGGTTTTTTTAAATAAATTTAAAGGCCAAAAAAGTAAGTAAAACACTACTGGATTTCATTCATCTGTTTTCAGGGCATCAATTATGAATGCGCCTAACTCTGATCAGGTGACTGTGTGCATTAATGGAATGAACATGCTGAAACTGAAGCAATAAAATGTTATGTATAGCATCTTCTATATCTTAAATGAATTAAATCTCTACTCAAGTTGAAAATACTACTAGAGCGAATTTTGTACTTCTGTAAAAAGCCAACCTTAATGAGGTTGATTTGTACTGTGTAGGGCCAAGGAAGAGATGGGACTTCTCTGCACTTTATTTGGAGAACTTTAATGAAATACCAAATAAAATCCAAGCACTTAAAATCTGTGGGAATAGCTCATTTATAATAACTTTCTTCTTTGTGAATTCAAAGTTCTAATTTAATATTTTAGTGATAAACATCCAGGAGTTCTTGAAACATCTGTGACTCTAAAAAATTTATAATTTGTCTTCCTCTCTATGTTCTCTTAGATATGGTAATACTTGCATGTTCATATCTAGGATTGATTGAGTGGGATACCTCAAAAAAAAACCCAGCTTGAGCTAGTAGAGGAGTCTAATGAAGTAATCTATCATTATTCCTAACATATTCATCCCTTTCAAACAAATTTTTAGCAGCTATTGTTTTCTATATAAAACATGAATTCTTCACTCCTTACTTTTCAGGCTTCTCAGAATTGAGCTTCCACTTATATTGTCTCTGTAACCTCCATTCATTTTCCCTTTACAGTTGTATTTCACTGTTCATCTAACACCTTCCCCTTATTTATTTTCAATTTATTCCACATTTACTTCATAGATCACAATCCAATGTACTTCACTTGTTCCCCTCTCTTTTGAAGTACATAGCTTAGTACTGAACAGGATCTACCCTACTGTATACCTGCCACATTTGGAAAGGAAAAAGTAGGATGTTAAGCATTGAGCAGCAAGCCTGCTTCCAGCAGATGCAAGAGAAACTCCCTGCTGTGTTACAAATTCAAGATCTCACAGATTATACTTTCTCCTAGGGCTTCCTTCTCCAAGGACTATCCTGTCAAGTCTACTACCAAAAAAGTCTGCAGCAAAACTGAGAGAGAAGTAGAACAGTAGGCTACTGTTCTAAATACTAAAATACAAGTCTTCAGAGGTTTAACAGACAAGAGTTCTGGGGATTCCTCCAAGCTGCACTCAGAGGAATAACCAAAATCTCATTAACTGCTGTCTTGTTTCCTTGGCCTCTCCTATGCAGAGAGACTTGGACTGCTTCTTGCAAGATACCCAATGGCAAGTTCCTCTAATTGATTCTTACAACATTGCATAGAGCAACATACTTATTGTTATGTGTGTTTAACTCTGTTTGAATACATATATTTATCTACAGAATGAATTTATTGAAGAGATTTTTTCTTTTTAAACACACAAATTGCCCTGTGTATTTGGGGTTTTCCATTCTGAAAGTAATTTGCTCAGGATTTTTGCACTTGAAATCTTTGCATTTTGGCTTACATGAAGAACAGCAGGCAGAGGATGAAAAAACCTTAGGCTAGAATCAAACAGAACAATTAACAGGCTTATTTGTTGGCCTAATTTAAGCATCTGTTTAATTTTCTGAACTCTCTTTATGCCATACAAGAGTTTGAGTAAAAATGCTGATGAGTCCCAAATTTAAAGCTTGGAGTCAGTAAACAATCTCAGTAACTAAAAATGAATGGTTATGCTTAATTTTTAAACACAGTAACTCATGCTATCCAGATAAAATGGAAGTGTAGAAAAGCAAATTTCTTTTTCACTTGCCTGTAATGTCTTGGAGATTAGATTTTTGCCAAAGGTTTTGTCAAGACGAGAAAATTATTTCAATAGATCTTGAGCGGGAGGAGCACAGTGTTCAGCCACACACCAAAGTTTAAGATTTTAGTCACAATCGATTGAAAACACTCTTTTGGTCTTGGTTCACAAAAGAGAACTGGTATTAAATGTCTCTGCTGGTTTTTAATAAGAAATTTCAGAGACATTTGAGCACAGCATTCCATAAAGAAGATGAGATAAAGGTAAAAAAAATGCAGAATCAGCTCTTAACATCAATATGGAGTTGAACAAAACCAATACCTGACAAACCTGGAAAAAATCCCCCCTTGTGTTTCCTAATGCATGATACTAGAAACAGAAAAATCTGTGAGTTAGTTTTTCAGCTACCAGACTTACCTTGAAAAAAGCATGATAAGGAATGAAGCAAAGCAGGGTAAACATGAGCAAAACTACAGGCAAATAAAACCCTGAGTAGGGTGGTAGATGCCAGAGTACATAACCAGTTGCATGTTCAAGATAGTTTTGCTTTTTTTCCTGATTTAATCAAATCTCAATTATGATCTGCAACCAGAGCCATAAATCTCATGAAGCATCTATGCTATGGATACCAAGACACAAAAAATATCTTCCTATGAGCTGCTCTCTGGAGTCACTGTCACAAAGGTTGACACCAACATTACACGCTGCATCTTTAAACTGTACTGGCAACTCTGCCCACTCTTCCAGGTCCAGCAAATAAAGATATGATAGAAGCCCAGGTTTTTATTTAATTTTTTTAGCATGCATTCTGACAAATAATATTCAAAATTAATTAAAAAATGAAGCCTGTATCAAATCATTCATGGCTGTGGAACACTGCTCTACTGCCTGCTATGGATTAAGAAATCTCCTTAAAGTGCACATGGTCATACTAAACCCAGGTCCAGTGTTCAGCTTGTGGTTTTCTGGGCAAAATGTAAAGGGTCTGTATGCTCTAATGGCAAGGCAAATGACAGAGCCTTCTTACTGCAAGTGTATGGTGCCAGACCAATCACTGATAGTGATTGTGTACACCAGAACGCTGGTCTTACACTGTGGTTTGAAAAGTATTTACACTTTGCATTGAGGAAAATTGCTTTTCTGATTTATGTTTGGTTCCAACAACAATTGAACCTTTAGTGTCTAAATAGCTGCATGTTTTTCTAAACACCTGAGAAGTGTAATACAAAGAATATTTACTACTTGTTTCTATTTGTAGCCAACACACCACTCAGTGGGACGTGGACTGTTAAGTGACACACTTACCACAAAAGACCTAATTTACTCATTTATGAGCTGTGTCCAGTATGATTGAGACAAGAATAGAAAAGTCTGCTCTAGAAGGAGATCCTCTAACTCAGCTGTGCTTGCCTGAGATGATGTGAGGAGTACTAATGCCAAGTATTCTGTTTACACCTTTTATCTGTCTTTAACATTGGACATTTTCAAATCTCTATGCATATATATACACATGCACATAGATAAAGGGCATTAAATTGTAGCAGATATTTGTAAGCACTAAGTACTGAACAAAATCAGAGAGCAGATGACTGAAAACAGCACATGAACTTGTTATAAGGTGTTATTAAAGGAAAAAAAAATTATTCTAGGCATTCACATAATTCACATCCTGATAAAAAGCAGTGATATGTTGCCTATTTCTCCTTTAGTGATCCGGCTACCATATAAAGTTATGGCATTCCAGCATAATACAGAAACCAATTATGGAAAATGATAAAACAAAAGGCAAAAAGCTTAAAAGAGTAAAAGGTGAAGATTAAAACAAACAACAAAATCTCTCCAATATTGTTGGGAATATTAATTATAAAAAATCTTCAACAATAAAAATTGAATTAAAATAATAAAATAATTACAAGGAGGAGTACTCATATTAAAATACATAGCAAAGAATTAAAGGGTACTACTAAGAAGAAATTTAACACTCAGAAAACCTGTATCTTAGAAAAAAGACATCTATACACTTTTGCACTGATACGTCTTACCTTGTCCAAGAACTGCCTAATAAACTTAAAACTTATGATATGCCCTGCATCTGGTCAGGAAGCAGTGGGAACATGTCATATACACACACCCATAAAGCACCAAACTTGCAAATACACGTGGACAAATTTAACTTTCTTTTAAATAACAGAAAGAGAAACAAACCTCTGTAATAACCTCTGTAGTATTGCAGCTCTCCTTGTCTTGACTTAGGCAACTGATAAAGGGTAGTTACACAGGTACCATATAACATAATGAATTCTTATCCTTATGAAACAATAAATTACTCACACTTACGCTAAATCAGCTGAGTGAAGACGAAAAAAGAAAAGCTTACGTGCAACATCAAATTTATATTCCATAAAAAGATTGAAATTCTAAGTACTATACCTTTGTGCAACAAAGGCTTTGGATGGGGGCAGGTGGGGAAAAACACATTCAAACAGTATGCAGGCTGTTACTCCATATGTGTTTGCAGGACTATAATAAACGTTTTTAATCTATGAAACATCTGGGACTAAAAATCCAATTTATACTTTTTTTTTTAAGATGGAATAGTTTTAAAGTGCATAGCATAGCTTCTACAATATAAATCTGCACAAAACTAACAGCATGGGTCTATCCTTTAGGCTTTTTCTAGGAGTATAAAATATGCAGAATCCTACCAGGCCATATTGCCATGGGCTGTGTTGTCAAGGTGACAGAGTAGCTCCAGGGTTTGAGTGTTGCTTGATGAATCATCAGGGGATTCATGACTGCCTGATTCCAATTCCTTCGGCATCCTCCAAACAGCAGCACATGTCATGACTTTAGTGTCTGAAGCTAAGCAACAGAGAATAATGTCAACAGATCATTGTATGGGAGACGTATTTTGTATACACTGCACCAACATTTACACAAATCTATAAGCAATGCACATCTGCTGTTTGAAATATTTAAAAATATTATACCAAGATGAATTCAAAGAATGCAGAACATGGCTACAGACACAGACCACAAGTTAGCAGTCAAGTTGCTGCAAAACTCGTGATTAGCACTCATTCAATGTGTGTCTCCCTGAACAAAAGCAAAATTAAGTGCTCATGAAAACTCTTTGGGAGGTGTGTTTTCCAAGTTTCAATCCCCATACTGATGTTAATGAAAATGACCAACAAGTTACATTGCTTGATTCCTTAACAGTAAAGATATAGACATCATTTAAACACTTTTAACATTTATCTTCAGTTTAATCCAAAGCTTAATCTCATACCCTTTACTACCAGTAACTGTTTATTGCAAAATTAGGTTTCCCATGTAAGTACATGCCTCTAACCCCGGCAAATAAAAATGGCTTCCAAAAGACAAATTGAACTTACATGCATATAGCAAAGTATTACAATGTATGAAGAACAAGGCAACTGTAGATTGAGGAGAAAATACCATATGGTCTGTGCACATATGGCATTGCCCATCACCCAATATAGCAATTTGTAGCAGTGCAGAATGGGAGGAGACCAGAGCAGCAGTGCATATGTTCACGCTGTTCCAGCCGCTGGTCCGGGGTTCACCGAAGATGAACGGGTCGGTGTGATCCTCTCCAGCGGGAACAAAGGAACCAGCCACAGCTCCCTTAAGCAAAAGCAGGGGGAGCGACTGCCAGCTGCAGGATGAGCTAAACGAGAGTCGAGAGGATGAGCAACAACCAACGATACACTTTCTGTTCTGAGGCCACTTCAGATGCCTCTATCTCCAAGTACATTTCAGTTGATTTTAGTCAACAGTGTCTGATTACAGAGCCGTGAGCAAATGTGACCAACTTCATCAGTGGAAAGGAAAACATCAGCAACTGTAATGAGAGTGTTTTCAAGAGGAAGAAAGGACACTGAAAAGGCTTTCTCAGGCTAAAATGGTACTAACGGAGGAAAAACCATGTATTATAAAGGTCACCAATCTGGATATTCTATATGGAAAAAGAGGTACCCAAACAACACAGAATAGGACAAAAAGTAACTGATACATAGAAAGTCCAGAATACAAGAATGCAGACATGTTTAAAATGCAGTAATATGAAATAAAAGAAAAAATTAAGGTAGTTAGGTCAAACCTGTAGGAAAAAAAGCCCATTTCTGTGACAGGAAACAGGGACAGGAGGAGGACTTTATGTGAATTCAGAACACACAATCACTGGATATTTGATAGATTGTGCTGAGCATAAATCATATGTACGACGTACATAACTGTTCTACAGTAATTTGGATATACAAGTTGAATACACTAAAAAGAGACAATACATCTAAAGATGAGAGAAAATCCCTTATTTAATAACACTTAATCAAACTTTTGCAAACTGTAGAGCATGCTAACTAAACAGCCATCTCCAAATCATTTCAGGCAGGTTGTTTACTCTAGATCCACATGCCACTGAGGAAGAGAAGAAAGCAGCAGTGAATCGCTACCTTTCCTTAGCAAAGGGCAAACCCACACACAGTGTGCATTGTACACCATGCAAGTAATAAATAACTTAAAGTGCAATATAGCTTAAGAAGGGAAGATTTACCAAATGTTTCACTTCAATGTGACAGAACAGTAATGAACAGTTTCTGGTAGATTATAACTACTAAAAGGTCTGTACCATGCATATAAAGCATTAGCTTTTCCACTATCAAGATCATGGCAGAGAACCACAAAAGCAAATCATGGAAAACAAACTACATGTTCCTCAAGCCATCTTTCCTCTCCAGCACAGCACTACAAGTCTTAAGAGAAATTTAAAATGTCACAAAGAAACTTAATATTCAGGAAACAGACTTAAAAAAAAAAAAAAAGTAGCCTACACAAAACACTTTTCAATGCACTGATAGGTCCTATCTTCCCCAAGAATTACCTAATAAATATTACCTTTTTATTTGAAATTTAACCTACAAGGCTTCAACTAGTAATCAGTGGCGAGATAAAATCTTAAAATTTACGATATGATCTATGACATAATTAAAAATGAAGAATCAACTATCATTTCTGAAGTCTTTTTGGGAGGGAGGGGTGTGTTTTGGGTTTGCTTGGTTTGGGAGGTTTTTATTATGTTTTTTGGTTTGTTTGGTGTTTTTTTGTTTGTTTGTTTTTGTTGTTGTTGTTTTTATAAGCTAGCTAACAAATAGAAATTTTTATGCAGCCAGATTTTGAAAAGCATCAAGACTGATTTTAAGTATTGTTCACTTTTGATAAATTTAAAATTACTCCTACTAGAATATATATAAGCATAATGAGATTATGAAGGCTATCTTACATAGCAGGTGTCTGAATACAGAAACAAAAGTGGCCCTTTCCACTCTCATGTACAGCAATGTCCAAAATTGATGTTTCATTATCCTGGTTCAGTTTCAATTCAGACTTCTCATTTCATTTACAAAAATCTACTGTGTTATTCCACTTTTCTTAAAATTCACTGAGAGTTGTGAAGCTGCCTGTAAAACCTGCATGATCGCCTCCTACACCATATTTTTTCTGAAAAGTTACAGCAGACCACATTCTTATGGTTTCAATTTTTCTTGCTAATAGATGGCTAGGTGGTCCCAACATTCTGCCAAACTGTGGTTGGTAAAACATGGAGCAAGTGTATTAACATTTCTATGCCCTGCATCTGTTCAAGAAGCAGTGAGAACATGTCATATACAGACACCCATAAAGCAACAAACTTGCAAATATACAATGGACAAATTTAGCTTTCTTCTGAATACCAGAAAAGAAAAGGAAACAAATCCCTGTAATAAACTCTGCAGTACTGAGTTCTCCTTGTCTTATCTTAAGCAAGAGAAACAAGTAGTTACACAGGCACCATATATTATGAATTATCATCCTTAACAAACAATAAATTACTTCCACATAGGCCAAATCAGTTGAGGGAAGACTGAAAACCAAAGACTGAAGTGCAACATCAAATATATATTCCATAAAAAGATTGAAATTCCAAGTATTGCTGCTTTCTGCAGCAAAGGTTTTAGATGGGGGGAGGTGGAGAGAAACACATTCTCAAGACATCTTTCCTCTTACCACAGCACCACAATCTTAAGACAGCCTTGAAATTACATTTTAACTTCTTAAGACTGGGATATTAGTTCCTTGCACAATCAGATTTCCAGACTGAAAACCCTAAAACAACGAAACAAGCATTATTTTGAAGACTGAGGGAGGCCAAAGCACACGTATATATGTATGCGTATATATAAAGAGAGAGAAATCCCCCTGAAACTTGATGTGATCCAGGCTCCTATAACACTTTGGTGGTTTGAAAACTGAAGTACAGGTTGGTGCAGAATTTCATGTGCAGAATTTTGTACAGTTCCATGCCTGTTTTACTTCACTGGGACTAGTGGTAAAGGATAAACTTAATTGCACATCAGAAAGGGGTAACACTAAAAGCCAACAAGCACAAAACTTTGACACTCAGCACAGACATTATCCTCTGCTTTCAGCTGGGTTTGATGATGCTCGGGGAAAGTGACAGATCACTTGCCAGCTGCTGAATGTCCCTCCATCTTGAACAACATTGCAAATATTCTAATTTTAAACTTTGGAGAAATTCTGGAATTAGATACATGGCTGAAATCTGCAGAACAAAGAGTTTATTCAGAGCACTACTAATTTCTCCTTGGACAGTTCTGACACTTTGTTAATTCTCAGATGTGTGAAACCAAAATGGAATTTCCACAGCCACTCAGAAAAGTAATTTTAGATATGGCTGGCCTTAAGGAAGGCTTAATTTACCTTTATATAAGGAACTTTTAAAAAGATATCATTTTCTCCCTTGTAAAAGAGAGGGCAAATCTAAGTGCTGAGTGAAAGTGTCACTCTTCTGATAGATGAAGTGGAGCTTTTTCTGGGTCACAATTCCTCTTAATCAAATAACCACTAGCTACAAACCTACAGAAATCCATAAACACAAACATGAACTCTCAGTACATAGAAATCAAAGTCCCAAACAAGCTTCCCATGGCCACATGAAAAGCTCACTAACACTATACAGTATTTGTGGCATTACCCATATAGCCTTACTTCCCAAGTGATCATATTTAAATTTAAAAATCCAGTGTTACTAGGTAATTTCACTACCACCTCTGTCTGTGTCATTGCTTATCTAGAACGCCTACAGGCAAAGAGAAACTCCAGGTTTTCCCATCTTTTACTATCTTCATATCACATTACTGCACATATGCATACAAAATAATAATGTTTTTATCTACTAGCTCTCATATGATCTCTTTAAAATGCTAAAAGTATGAAAGTAATATTTAAATGGCAATGCCAGTTATTCTGTAAAAGAAAGAAAAACAAGCTAAAAGTGTCTCTATGTCATGTTTCTGTGCCTTCCTTAAAACTCTTTATATAGCTGGAAACCATTTTTGCATCCCTACTTCATATTGAAACAAGAATTTTTATTTATGTCACAGCACCAATGCAGAAGAGAATAGATAAGGTTGTGTTGCAGTTTTATCACCGAGTGTATTAAGAAAAATGTTAGAGTTTACTAAGCACGACTGAACTTTCATAAAGACTAAATCAAAGGTTTGAAGAAGGATGTCCCACTGTATTCCTCATGCATTGTTCACATAAAATTATCCAGAAATGAGACAATGAACTATTGAATCTTTGTCATATTTGTTCTTCCTCATTCAAGAGGGGGAAATATTTGTTCCTCCTCATCCCTTATATCCCATCATACATCTTCAGTATATCTTTTGCTAGGTATAGCTAAGGATGGAGCTAAATGTACTTGTTCCAACTGCACAACCCTCTGTTAAGCACCATTTCCTCAAGTTCACCAGTATTATCTCCTGGACAGAGGATAGTATCTGCTAGAGTGACTGCACAGTTTCACCTGCCTAGTTCTGTTGAAATGATCCAGGCTTACAAACAAGCAAAAGAGAATTCAAGGAATAAACAAGTAATCCCATACTTTGACAGCACTGAATTAGGAAGCAACTATACATGAAGCTGGTAGCAATAAGGGTACAGTAATCAAATGTAGGAAATAAACTTTGGTGAGTTCAAACTTTGTTGAGTTCAGCCAAAGCCTAAGAGATAATCATGGCTATAGAACATGAGGCCATCTTTGGTGCCTACTTTACAAGTTGAGCAAGTGAGAAAACCCTCTGCATGCAGAGCATACAATTTGCAAAGGGTCACAACGTGGTCAGTCAATATCAATTTCCCCAATTGCAGCACTCAAAAGGACTTCTCAATGAGAGCTATTTCCATGACAATTTTTAGCTTTATACTACCAGCTGGTTCCAACACAGAAAAAAACGTAAAAGCTGTAGATTGGTGGGACATCCTGCTTATCTTCCTCCAAACACTATTCCCCTTGGAGAATTGCTACAACTTAAATTAAGAGAAAGAAATAAGTCTGGAGAGAAAATATCTGCCTGAAATTTAAACATAACAGGAAGTTACTAACCAGAGTTCAAAAAGAAACACATCTGTAAGGTTAACTACAAGTACCTGTTACTCCTTTATAGAGTTCCTTCACACACAATCGATCAATTCACTGCACTGCTGCTGCTGGAACACAGTAGCCAGCAGACCTTCCTTAAAAACTACACAATCATTTCTGGACTAGATGCAAAAAGAAAAACCTGTGGATTTAAGAACACTGCTGATTCCAGATGCAATACAGTTGCTCTGGACACTGAAAGTCATTCCTGCCATTGTAGAAAATTACAATTTTTTATGAACTGGCAGTCTTTTAAGCTAGAAAGGATGGCCTGTGCACTTCACACTGTTCTTGATTTTGCATCAGCAATTCCTAACAGTTGAAGACTTGCAGAACGAAAGAAGTGAGCTTTGTCACATTTCCCGACTTAGACAGAAGGACCTAAAATTTTAAGTAATTCAGAATTATAAAGATTCCTTCAGAAAATGCCACAGACTGCAAAACTGCAAAGAATGCAACTGAACATCAGATATCACAAAAATCTGTTTATACAGTCTCTTTAATTTATTCTCTTTAATAAATAACAGCTTTAAAAAGGACTTACCATGCCATCTCAGTAAACATACTAAGAAAGCAACTGATATCTGAACCACTGATGCAGTAAATCAGAATAGCCAAACAAGAAATACACAGTCTAATCTGTCACCATAGAGAGTAAGGGCTCTTACTTAGACCTCTCTTTGGTTTTATATTATTAAGAACTAAATGTCATACTTGCTATGTTAGATCTGTGATTTTCCAATTGAAAACAACCCAGTAATTTCATCATTTTCTCATGCTGAATCCCTTTACTGAAATTCTCGCTCCTCAAATATGTTTTTTATAAGAGAGCTAGAGAAAGAAACTATTCTACTTAAAAGTTCAGTGGTTTGAGTTTTAACAGAAAAAAAATCTAAAAATCCCCAAGGCCAACCAAAAATATCTCTAACAAAACAAAAGGCAAAAAATCCCACCTGAAACTACCTTAGAGAGACTTTCATCAAATATTACTAAAACAAATATGAAACACAAAAAGCCCAAATAATATATGGAATATAAAATACAAACCCTCAATGAAGTGTGGATACTAATCAATATCCTGCAGTTTTAGCAAACGAGGACTGAGTACATTCAGAAACACACCAACTCCATTCACCTTCCTCTTTCAGGTGTAGAATGATGCACATCTAGGACTTGCTAAAACTCAGTATTATCACTCACATTCAGTTCTCCAAAAGGGAAGCTACTACCTTTTGAAGTAAATACAGATATTAGAAAAAAATAAAGGAGAAATTTATTTTAAGAGGAGTAATTAAAAACAATCTTTATTATTTCACAACAAAGTTTAAAACTGTATTTTAAGAATTAGCACCCCTCTTAAGCTAAGTGTTAAGTAGATATATTACTATAATATAAAAGAAGTACAAGAAAAGAGTTAAAAGGACATTTACAAAATGCTACCAACTGCCCCTCTCACCCCTTCATTCTTATCCAACATATTCAAGTGGCTCTTAATCCCAATTATAATGGTCCACATCAGCCAACATTACAGTCCACTATTGTTCAATCATCCACCTTTCACGTTTCTGGCGTCACTTGCTGAATAAAACCCACCATGCTGCTGCAGTCCTGACCTGTCACAAGCTTCCAGCAGACCTGATATAGGTCCTCCACAGTCGTATAATTTTACACATCACTTTAATCTTTATGTTCATTCTTTATGCTCTTTCTTAATGAAACACATGACATATCACTCTTGATTGTTCTTCCTTCTCCCAAAATTCAAGCCAATTATTGCTAGCCTCCCAGTCTCTTTTTGAATAATTCCAAAAGACATTTTATATGTACACCAGTAATTCAGTATTTTAAAGTTAATTCTTGATCATCAATAGCTACATACACCTGACTGTACTATCTACAGGAACGATGTTTTCATATTACTTTTTGCTGTCATTCTGCTTCATTCCCCTGTGTTTAACCTTGAAACCTGAATGACAATGCTTCCTACACCACTGCCTGCAGACATTCACACTGAAGCTGGAGGAGCTGAAGTATCAGTGCCTGACAGGGCTTGCTCTTTGATCAGCTCAGGTGGTGCAAAGCCAGCTGTCTGCAGTTATTCTGTTGCCCAGGGAACAACAACTGAAGTGTGTACTTCCTAAATCTGCACAGGAGGCCCTTCTGCAGCATTGCCACAGCAGCTCACGCTGTGCAAGGCTGAAGTGCTGAAGCTGCTATAGCTACAGCCCAGCTGGTGCCCATTAGTGCTCTCCGTGTGACAGGAACAAGCAGCTAGTGTTCAGAACTCTCCTCCCTTCCACTGACAAACAGTTAGCACTCTTCCTTATAAATCAATGGGAACATCCTTCTTCAAGTTTAATAAAATTAAGAAATAAAAACCAAATTATTCAGGTATTAATATTTTGTTTTAAAAATAGTATGTCTTTCAGCCTTTTTAATTAATCAATAAAAAAATAAACTGTATTCTATTTATTCAACATCACGTCCTTCACAGGGGAAAGAGGAGGAAAAAAACAGACCATTCGTTTTCTGGGTTAGCAACTTCATCCTTTGTCCTAAAAGCCTCTGTAGTCTTTGATTTTACACTTTTTCTGAAATACACAGGGTGAGATATATGTAGGAATAAAGAGCTATGGGCAGTTTAATTTTTTAAGTGCACTTTTTAGCTACCAAAAACCAGACATTGATTTTCAAAAAAACCCAAAACCAAAAAAACCCACAAAACATGGAAACACAGCAGCTCACTCTTTATCCTAACAGTAGTATATGTTTGCATTGTATATACAGATGTCTAAGGAGGTTTTAAAAACCTCACTTGCTGCACACTAACACAGATAGAATGATCTAAGAGTCTGCAAAGGCGTGGGGTATGACATGGAGAAACAGGTAAACCCATCGTTTTCTATGGAAGAACAGGAGACTGCAGAAAGCAGGCAGTCAAATTGGAAAAAGGCATAAATTGCACTTTTTAATAGTCTCATGCTTCTTATGCTATCCCAAGGTGATTTGAGACAATGTTTCAGCACAGATCTTTTTTAATGATATTCTCTGCAGATATACATCTGTTTGAGGGAGTTCAAAATTTACTGATTGCACTTCTAGAACTCTGCCATATGGGGACAGCCCAAGCAAAGAACTGCAACCATCACTATACTGGTGAGCTGAACTCTGCTCTTCAGGCAGAATTTGGCTGCAATAATGTAAAAGCTGCAACAGTGAGAACCACACAAGCAAAAAGGTATTGGCTGGCCGTATAAAAATCATTTGTGAGATTTAACTCTGTGCTGAGGAGAGCTGCACAGTACACCAATAAAACTTAATGAGGGATATTTACATGTTGGCTTCCATCATCACAAAGGTGAGTGGAGCTGAACAGCATTGTCCACACTGGTACTTTTACACACACAACAGTGGTCTCATAGAGGTAACTCACTTTCATCACCAACAAAGCCACGGCAGCTGTCAGTGAAATAAGGTGAAATGAAACCAATGCACTTAAGTTCCCACTTCATGTTTCATAAAGTATTAAAAACTGTACTCCTTAACAAGTTGATGGGAACTGCAGAACACTTATTCCCCCATTGAACCAGGCACCTTAATAGACAGTTACATATTCAAGAGTATATCTAAATAACCTCAAGCATTCCCATTCTACTCCATAGGAGTTCCAAAGACACAATGTTTGTAATAAGTCTGCCTCAAGCAGGACAAATGCCGCTCCATCCAACGTGAGCAGTTTACGTGGCTGCCTCAAGTTTGACAAACCAAATTCTAACCACTAGCTCAGCTGGAAAAGGTAAGGTCACTAGCCTTCACATCAGCCTTCCATGGTCTCCACTTGGTACTTCCCCTCAGTAGAAATCCAGATGTGTGGCCACAACCAACACACAAGAAATTTCTTCCAGCAATAACTTGGGATTCAAAGCTTAGATCTCGGAATCATAATCTGCTTGTATGTTTACATTAACAGGACAATTTGGGTAGCTAGCTTCCAGATGTGCTCACACATCAAGAAAAGTAATTAATGGAAGAAAATAATTCTAAACAACTACTAGCTAGATACACTATTTTGAGATACACTCAGTTTTGTGTTCATTAGGTCAGTTACAAATGCTACAATAAGAAAGGTATTTTTACTAATACAAGAAAAATAAGTTGTGGTTGGATTTTTCTTAGTTCAAGGTATCAACAACTAGCACATCCAAAAAGTCTAGAGAAAGAAAAAGACTGAATATTGCCCGATGCTAGTGAGCAGTTTTCTCAACTTGGGGCATTCAAACAATAGATCATGTTGTTAGTTGGCTGCTATGCCAACCAGTTCTCATTTGTTTATACCTCAGAAACACTCACAGGAGAGAAACCTCACCACATTTTTTTAATTGAACTCAAGTGGCGAAAGACATATAGCTCTTTCCAAAAAGGCTTATAATCTAAGTAACTATGAAAATATAACCAAATAGAAACAAACACAGACATATGTTGGTGGTCAAATCTTCAAATTCAGAGATGGGATACAATTCCTTTGCTATTACTGATCAAGTACACCTTATATTTATTTCAAATGCAGAATCTTATTGGTGTGTACAGTCTCACTGGGATTAGAAGTATGGATCTTTAGGGGGAGATGGACCAGGCAGGTGAGAAGGGAGAATCACCCTTTACGAACATCAGCAACTAGAGTGCATGGAGCTCCCAGCTCAAATGAGAGATTTTGGTTTAGGATTAAGAAGGTAGACCAATGTGGCAACATGCAGTTGGTGTCTGCTAGAAGGATGAAACAAAGAATAACGCAACCTTCTGACAATGAGAAGGAGTTTCATATTTATAGTCTTGGTCCTCGTGTAGGACTTTAATAAGCTCAGTGTCTAGTGGAGGAGTCTTTGTTATCCTCAGGACTGAGGGATCCCAGGCTGCCAAGACCAGTGGGAAAGTCTGGTGCAATAAAGACTTACCCTTCACAAAGGAGCATCAAGTTAGGGAATATTTAAAGAAATTAGATCCTAGTAATGCACCCACAAGAACTGAGGAACGGGCAATATACTTATGAGGCCAGTTTCAACTAACTCTGAAAGGTTGTGGTGATGGAGAGAGGTTCCTGAGGATTTTGAGAAAGTAAATGGCATTCTTGTATTTAAGATGGGCAAGAAGGATCTATACACTAATCAGTCTCCCCTTAGTCCCCAGGAAGGTGACAGATTAAGAGAATCTGAAAAACATTTCCAAACAGAAGGTGACTGGGACTACTCAGTACAGATTTATGAAGGAGACATCATGTCCAACAAATATGATTGCATTCTGCAGTGAAAATTAAATTAAAAACAGGCTTGGTAAAAATGGGGACAGTAGTTGATGTAATTTACCTTTAACAAGCCTTTGGTCCATAACATCCTCACAGACAAATGAAGAACAGGAGGGTTGGGTTCAAAACTGGTTGAACTGTCCTTCTCAAAGGGTTGTGATCAGTGGCACAAAAGTCATCTGGAGCCAGTCACTACTGGTGATCCCAGGGGCTGGCAGTGTGGCCAGCACTGTTCAGCATCTTCATTAATGACCTCAGGGAACATCAGAGGGACAGAAACGGGCTGGAGACACAGACCAACAGGAACCTCGAAGTTCAACAATGCTCTGCAGAAAGGGCCCTGAAGGTTGTGGTGACAGCAATTTGAGCATAAGGAACAGTGGAGAAGTGCTGTTAAGTCTACCAGATGGCACACGCACCCACAATGGATATCATAAAACTATGCTGAGCTGCAAAACAGTCTTCACAATATCAAAAGAGACACAAATATTAACCTCAAATTCTCATACTTCCTGTAGCTCTGTCACTCAAATAGCTGCAGTAGCAGAAATGCCCTAAGTTTTACATCTAATGGTCAGAAACATTGATGCTTGTTTGATGACACATAAAATAAAATTTTAAAAAAAAATCTCACACAAGAGAATTAAGGTTGCAAACTATCATCCAGAATCAGGAGAAAAATCTCAAATTAAAATAGTCCTCAAAACATTTTAACATGCTTTCATATGAGGACATGCAGATAACAGAATATGCTACAGAACTGATGTTATCAGATAACTAGATTGACTCCAGATTTGCTACTTTATAAAAAATTATCTTTTTTGCTAAATACTTAAGATATTGCTAGTACTTGAATTGTGATGTTGATATAAGTCAGCAAAAGAGGGGAAAAAAAAAGAGAAGTAAGAAAAAAATCTTTATCTTTCTCTTGAGAGTATGAAGTAAGAGACACTCCCTCAGCCTCTCGAGCTTTGCGAGAAAGATGGGATAATGGAAAATGAAAGCAGGCTGTGTTTTCATGGTAGAAAGAAGGTCACAAAGTATGGAATGCAAAAAGAAGTGAGGCTGTGAAATGTCTTAACATTTACTGGAGGTTATCTGCACAGTATGCTTGGCTTCACTTGCATGTATTTGGGAATAACTCTGAAGTCTAATACAAATCTAGTCTAATACAGAGAAAAGCAAGCCTTTCACTTTCACTTATGTAACAAACTCGATGGACAAGAATGCCTAAACACACACTGTAAGAACACATGTGTTTCTGCAAAATGTCATTTACTGCAACAATAGCATTGACTGGAGATGGCAAAAGAACACATTCTCTTGCAGTTTTTTATATTAGTTCAGATCAATATTTGAAAATACAGTTAAAAACTACTTCGAATTTGAGATAGAAAAACACTTCTTTTGTTCTAAGCTAGAAAAAAAAATTTAAAAATGAGAATTAAACCTTCTAACAGTGAAAGAGAGAACAGCCTGATAATTCAAGACATTATCCCTCAGTGACAGCACTAATTCAGAAGCATTTTATCCTCTTTCTGCATTTAAAGCACTCTTTTCAATATCATGACCATTCTATAATACTTGAATTTCAGTCATTTTCTCTCCTCCCTCTTCTGACATTCATTCTCTTTTGCTTCATACCAAAAATGTTACAATTGTCCTGATAATCGCTGTCAAATACAGACGAAATCCTAAATCAAGGGATAACAAGAAACTGTGCTTCAGGTCAATTATATTATACATGGTCCATGGTCCCCCAGTTCTTACACTTTTCACTATGTATCTGCTCTTACACACTGGCTGAGACACTACTGAGCTTAACTCCTACAGCAGTTTTACATATAAGTAAGATTACAGCACAGACTATGACACAACAGCCACGTTACCACTCATTTGGAGAGAACTCAATATACATCTATGCACAGAGGCCTTCAAATTTGAACAGCAATTAACATGGAACAATTTCTCAAGCTGGTTCAACACTTGTGTAGTTTTTTTATCATGTGGATCAGATAGTCAACCATTTCACTTAAAACCTTATTGCAAGCTACTTGCAAAGGAACACTCAAATTACATATAACAGCTAGAATTCCTAGAAAAAAAACCGGTACAAGCTGAAAAGAACATTAGGAGAACACCAAGGACATTTATTTCTTTCTTCAAACTATGGGAATAAATGTTCTTCTGTACATCCCACCACTACTGCTGAGAAGAGGGAATATTTAAAGACGCATACCACTTCCGTGCCCATTTTAATGACTGTAGCTTATCCCATGGCTGTACCAATGATTTCCCTACATGGAGACTTTTCATTACAGCAAAGCAAAAGTCTCACTTGCTGTCTTCAATACTAAGCAGATGAAGCATCACCAGCAGCATTACTTCCAGTATCCTTACCGATGAACTTCCTCTGCAGAAAGTTTTTTTAATATATGAGTTCACTGTGTGGCAAGTGCAATGAACCAGACAGCCATAACTCATTGCAGATTTATTGTTTTGAAATAATGGATTTTAAAGGCAAACAATTTTCAACAAAATTTAACACCAGTTTTGTGTTTGTATGCTCTGGATCTACAAGCGCAAGCTATTTTTATGAAGTCTTCATAACCACTGCACCAGGGCACCTATCTCGTTTGGAAAAATCCAAGTGAAAACCAGGATGTGTGCACACCCATGCCTACCTGCATGTGGAAATTTGCAGGTAATAGCTTTCTCCAGTCACACTTCCTTTTGCCCTCTGGTGGCTTTCTATGTCCCTACATGAAACAGAAGTGCGGAACCTATTTTTGTAGGAGTTTAAAAATACATTTGAACTGGGACAATAAATGACTTTCCACATGTTTCCACGGATTTGAATAAGAATTTGAATTCCTAGGAGAAGCAGGGGCAAGCACAAATACAAAAGATGACAGCAACATAGAAACTTACTAATTATGCTTTTAAATTTAGATTAGATAAAGATTCTGCTTTTAAATTTAGTTTTACCTCTTCCTAGTGAAAGGAATTAATCTAGCTTTATCTCATGGATTTAAAGGAAAGATTTTTCTGAAAGGCTAAAGTTAAAACCAGAAGAAGCATTCCACTGTGAGCTCCTGATACATTATTAGTAGTGTAACACTGTCAACTACCTAGTCTTGCAGAGCTGACACTTTTAGGTAATTTCATGTCATGCAAAAGGTGAGAATGGAAGGACTCAAAAGATGAGCACCTCTGTTTACAAAAGTTAGTTAATGCATGTAGAGAAAAATAGTTCAAGCCATCCCAACATGATGTTATACTCTAAAGTGGTAGTTACAGTTCAGGAATAAGCTTTCTGTATGGAGACTGACAGTTTTCTGAGTCTTATGTGCAGCAGTAGATGAGGAAGTCAGCAAAACATCAGCATCCTTACAAAGGGCACTGAGAATAAAAGAGACATGATTGTTTCACAGGCCCATGAAAACCTGATAAGCCTTTCTATGAACTCAAAAATCACCAAGCTGGCAAACAACTCCAGTTCATGATCTGATTCAGCACTCAGTATCTGAAAGCAGCTAGGAAAAAAAGCACCTTCTTCAGAAGAAAGAATTAGTGCGAATTAAGACAATTATCATTGCTAGAAATAATTAAATTTGCCTCAATGAATGCGTGCACCTAATATCCAGTAATTAAACATTCTCTTCAAACTGAGCAGCATGAAGCTTTCGCTTTAATTCATCAAGATTCTTTAAGATGAACCTACACAACACCTACTAATCCTTATCACAACAAAACCACCCCATAGCTCTAGACACTGTAAAAATGCTATACAAAAAAGGATAACTGTTTCAAAATATCCTCTTCTCTAGAAGGCTGAAATTATCTCTAAAATGATTCCTCTTCATTTTGTGGAATAAGCCACACAACTGAACCACCATATTATTGAAATCAGCAGAACAGAAATTCTTGACCAGATCTTCATACCTTAATTTATTTCATATACATCTTTATCATGTCTTTCAACTAATTTCTGAAGTACTTGCATGTTTCCCTTCAATACATTCTCCAAAACAAACAATCTATGTATTTTACAGCAGTCTGCAGTGGAGAACCATGACAGGTATTTTATTTTTTGGCAACTTACTTAAAACAAAGTCAGGTACGGGTCTCCAGCCCCGAGGCCAGAAAGCAGAATTACGCTGAAGTTTTTTGCAGGCTAAGTTAAAAGAAGGAGGCTGCACTCCAACTATTCATGAATTCTTGGACTATGTCTGGGCCTTGTTGTCTGCAAGTACACTGTAACTTGGCCCACACCAAAACTGCTCAGGTAGTACCCTTACAGTTTAACAGTAGGCTCTACTGCAAGTCAGTCCCTAGGTCAATGCCATGGCCCTGGTCCAAGTTATTAGAATACATATATAACCTTAAAATAATAGTCTAATAACCTGAGACTATTTATTTTACTCTACAGGCTACAATTTCCAGCAAAAATTGTCATTATAGCAATATTGCTGTAATAAAACAACCAACCAACACCAACAAACATGCAGTCAGCTGACTGATACCAAAACCTGATTATTCAACATTAAGACTTTCACAGCCAGCAGGTTCTATCCCTCACAAACTAGCAGGTAAAGGTTGTTTTCTTCTTAAATTATTTTCAGTGTTGATACAGCTCACACACACACTTTCCACATCTGCTCCCATCCTACCTGACATCATTAGAGTAAATCATTCCAAACATCAGACTTTAATGCTGTTATTTTTATCACCTATATTGTGACATACTAATTTTCAGGTTTTCAATGACATAAAAGTACTTCTGTGGTTGTGAAAATACCCTTGCAACCCAATTCACAATTGCATAAACAATGAGCATAATCATTCTGTTTAGTTTGCGGGCACAGTTTAAAACAGCTAAAAGAGAAGTTGAAGTCTCTGGACCACTGTTCATCTTACAACAACATCAAAACTAAAAGTTAGATTCAACAATTTAAGACTTGGCAAATTATTTCACTGATCATTTCAGCAAATGCCACAGATAGGAAGAAGAACAAGGTCTCAGGAAAACAGCAGAAGTTGCCACAGATAAAGAAGAAACAAAATGCAAAACAAAAAATGCTAATCAAAACCCAAAACATGCAGACATTTAACAACAACAATATATTTTTGTATTGACAGACACTAAATGTCTGCTAACACCTAAGGGCCATATCTTCCCTCTAACTTTTCTCCAGCCTCCCACAGAACTGATTCCCCAAAAGCTATTTTACCATCTCATACCTTCTTGTGTTCTCACATATCCCTTAGTTGTTTTTGGGATCTCCTTCCTCAGGATCTCCTTATTTCTTCAACTCCACCATTGCCCTAATTTCCTCACTCTGTCTTTCAGCAAGCATTTCCCTTATTAGACCTGTGACAGGCAACAGTACAATTGTCTATAATTATGTTGTGAGACATGTCCTTTACTTTGCCCTTACAAGCATCTCTTTCCCCTGCACACAGGAGATATGCTGAAGTAGCTGCATACAATCACATGCTTAAAATTCACCTTTGCAGTAATGGAGACCACTACCTACATCCAACTGGAGGTTCAGCAGGCAAACTATTTTCCAGCTATGCTTACTTTTTGGTCTGGATCATTTTTCTATTTCCTCCTCTTGATCTCCCCATCGTGTCATGCAAACTCACCAGCAGTTTGCCTTAAACCTTGACTTCTCAAACTATTTCACCAACTCTAAGTATCTATAGAACATCTAACAGAACACAGTAACTACCCAAGCAGCTGGCCATTACACAGTATCAAAATCCAAACAAACCACCAGTTTCCTTGCTGGCATGCTAAATAGATTCATCTGTATCTCAGAGCAATGCATAAATCTGGGGGTTAATTCTAGCTTATAGCATATAATGAAAGCTATATTCAGGTTTTGCAAATAATGCTGTATAAACTATAATTATATTTATAAAACATTATTTTAGAATGACAGCTTTCCCCAAATTCATCACCATGATCATTCATTTCAACCTCTTTACTTAGTATTCTGGTCCACAGAGACCAGATCCAAGTGTCACTCTGAAAGAAGCCATCCATTGCTGGCAAACTGGCAAATGGCTGCAGAACTCTTTAAATAGCTTACAGAAAAATCCTCTTGAATTCCCCATTCCTTTAATGATGTAGCTTAAGTTTACTTTATAAGTCCACAGGAAATAGTCTGCCCCCATTTTAACAGTATCCTAAAACAGCAGATGAGAGACAGGGAGGGATGTATAAACAAGGCAACAGATTAAAAAGAAGTTCTGTATGAAACAAAGCATATGCAAGGCATGACTCCCCCCGGCCCCCAAACCCACATACAACCTGCACCTACCACTGCACATCCACCTAACTCAGAAATTTTTCAAACACCTCATAACAGTGTATGGTAAGCTGGAATGACAAAAAGGGCATCATCAACGTATTTCCAAGCACTATTCAACATCATAGTAATCATCGTATCAATCTAGGGATCCAAATTTTTTCAGCCATTTCTAGAGCTGAGGCTTCCATCACCTACTTTACACATGAAATGTATTAGACACATCCTAGTTTGTTGCCTGTTGGTATTTCTTGTTGCCTCAGAACACAATTAGAAGTCCCTGAAATGGCTTTCTGAATTCTCCTCCTATAGCCTGAAACTTGAGCAATATTGAGACTGTATACAGGTAATTTTCCAATGGAGTCTAGCACTTTGTCAAGTCTCCACTGTTCTAGTTCCCAAGTGACTCTCCTTTAGTGTGATTTATAGGGTTTTGGCATTTCACTTTTTCACAATGAAAAAATTATCCTAGAGTAGGCTAGGATGCTCTTCTGAATAATGAAGCAAGCTTCTTTCAAACTTGCAGTAGGAATACATATGTGAAATGATTTTCCCCTAAGCAGTTGAAGAGAGTGCTTGGTTAGCTACCAAATTCTTGAAGACTAATTTATCTTCATTTTTAAACTTATTATTATATTTAGTGTATCATTATTCTCATTGGTTCATATCAGTATTTGGAGGGTACGTTCTTGACCCTCAACCTACCCCATAGTTCTTCTTTTCTGATATTTAAATGTGAATTTCTACTAAGAAATGCTATGATCTCCTTAATTACTTTGTCACGTTTCTTATTCACTTTTTAGAAGTGTCACTCCTGTCACATTTTAATTTAATGAAAGCAATAAAAAAGAGAATAGTCAACTGACTACAGCTAGTCAGAACAGCAAAAAGAAGAAAGGTGTAAAGTTCCTAGAATTGTTCTAACAAGGATTTTCCACTAAATGCAGCATCCTCCATTTTAATTCTGGGCTACTGTAAAGCAAATTATGTGATTTCCGCTTTGCTGAACATAACTTTAGTACATTAATAAGTATCATAGGCAAATAAGCACATGTAAATTTTCAGAGATTAGGCATTAAACCAATTACAATGCAACTGTAGCACTCTAGATTATTGTCACTTTTATCATCACCCAAAACCCATCTCTAAATTGCATTGTTCTCTCAAGAATCCAACCTTTTAGTTTTTTTTAAAACCTAATCTGTTTCATACTGAACTTTAACAATCCAATTCTACTTCTAAAGCTAGAAGACTACCAAACTAATTTCTCCCCTTGATTTTCACCTACTTTAAAGCTGTCAGTAACAATCTTAATCTCTTCAAGAGGAAAAAAAAAATCCACATCCCTGTTTTAAGTCAGTTGATTTGCTGTAGTAGAAGAGAAAAATGATGCATCAACATGTCACAAAACTGACTAATAGTGCTTGAGTTCATCTGGATACCTCAGACATTAATTTTACAAAGCCTTCTTCCCCTGTCCCCGAGATATTTAGACTACAATCCTTCTTTTCCCGTCTTACACTTAGCTTCTTTCACATACTTAGGCACTTTCTCTCTTCAGTTAGGGAATCTGTGATAAAATACAACATTCCTAATTCTCCCAACATCAAATAACTGCCAAACACATTTGCAAAAAGAGAAGCTACTTCTCAGTGTCTCCTCAAGACACATTTTGTCTCTTAGCAATGGCAGTTACACCAGGATGGCCTTAATAGATTTCTAGCACACAATATTGGTGAGTAAGTTAGAAATGTGTAGCACAGGTAAGTGCTGTGCCTCCAGCATAGTAAATGCCTGATCTTTACTGGAGGTTGGACAAGATTATACATTACTTGATAGTAAGCCTATCACTTGAGAATAAAATCATCTTCCTATAGTATCAGTCATAACAGTATAAAATTTCCTAAGTGATATATTCATGAAAGGTGAGGGGGGGGAGACCACTATAATTGAGGCAGGAACTGAGTCTAGTAAGTTCTCCCTCTGCAATTATGTGATTAAGTCAGTATTTTTAAAGTGTGTGCATGAGGAGGGGTAGAGAAACAGTTTCACAATTTTTTCTTTATATTAAGAGAAAATGTCCTAGAAAATGGAATTACTGGTTAATATCCAAAGATACAATTCTTCCAATGCTACTGGAACCATTATTATTCTAGTCAATATCATAATTGAGAATGCATAATTAATAAAGCCTTGTATTTTTTCAATGTCAAAATTAGACCAAGTAGTAAATACTGATGTTAACAAAATAGATTTCCTTCATTTTGACTTTGGAGCCAGGAAGGTATTTTCCTTTTTAAAACTTAATTGCACATTGATACCCTAGTAAAATATCTTGAACGAAGAATACAGAGCACCATTTAATTTAACTTTACTGACTGTTTAAAGAATATAGTTCCCAAATTGCATATTCAGCAAGGACTTAAATTTCTCTGTGACTTCTTGTGAAAAAGAAAGTTACCTGAGCCATCTTATTTTACTTTTTAGGGGGAAGTTCTTTTCTTGAAAGCATAAGAATTTAAAGATATTGCAGAATCAATGCCAGTAAATAGTAAATATCTGGATGGGCTTTACGTAAAAGGGTTGTAACGCCAAAAATATGAGTGGAGAGTCCGCATCCAATCAAAATGTTCTATACTTGGCACTTTTGTCATATCTTGCATGTAGTTTCTAAAAGCAAAAGCTCATCTCAAAACAATGACTGAATTGTGGGTGCTGCAAGTTTAGCCATTTATGGGGAAAAGATCTGAATTTATCAAAAGTAAGCACTTAAAGAAAATAATCTAGTGGACAACGAGGAAATTATTTTTGCTGACATAGAAGCATAGCTATTTATGTCTCATGAGTACATGACTTTGTTCTTCACTAGGTGCAATAATAATAATAATAAAAAATATGTTTTAAGTTCTACCTCTTTATGCCTCTTGCACTTACATGTCAAGGACAAGTAAAAATACTTCACATATCCATGAAAGAAGAAAAAAGAAAAAAACTGTGCTCCCAGAGAGTGACAGGGGCAGACTGTTTCTACTTCTGAATGAGGTTTCCTATCTGCATGATTCAGGAGAAAACAACCCCTACACATTTACATATCCACACACATGGAAAAAAAAGCTTCAGATCTAAGCATGACAGTGTGAGATTTTACAGAAGTAGTTAAAATACTGTATTTGAAATTAAAAAAAACAAACAACAAAAAACAAGCCAAACGTAGGAACTTCCCATACAAGAATGTGTTAGTTTAACCCAACCTGGCTTTTAGCGGAGGCGGAGGAAGCCACAGAGGCTGCCTCTGAGAGAGAAGCTCCTCGAAACTTCTACTGTGTCCAGCAGAGCCAATCCCTGAAGGTGATGGACATATTGGCTGGCCCAATTAGAGAAGTTAGTAACGCCTCTGTGGAGACATATTTAAGAATAAAAAACCGCACGCAAGCTCTCTTTCTTCCTCCGAGAGGTGGGGAGGCAGCCGTAGGGAGGCCTCCCGGCACAGCCAGCAGGAGCCCATCCTGGCACGGCCAGCCAGGGGCCATCCTAGTGCAGCACGGCCGGGGCAGCGGCGGCTGCTGCTATCTCGGCATGGCTCACAATGAACTTTACTTGCTTAGCCACTTTTAAACAGCCCTGCTGCAAACAGAAAGGCAACGGCAACCTGCATGGCCCATGCCGTGCCAGCGGGGGCCACATGGCCAGCGGCGAGGGGCATGGCGAGCAGCTCCCCAACACGGAGCCTGGACAGGATCAACCTTTCAGCGATGCAAAACTCTATAAAAACTTTTCAATTGATAGAACTTGAGAACAAACGAACCTACGGACACCAATTCTCTCCCGAGTCAGAGAAAAGGGAAAAGGTGAAAACACACGAGGAGAACAACATGGTGACACTAGGTCGGTGAAAAGGAGGAGATGGGGAGAGAGGGGAGGCGGAGATGCTCCAGGTGTCAGAGCTGAAATTCTTCTGCAAGCCATGGTGAAGACTATAATACAACAAACTATTTCCCTGTAATTAATGAAGTGCATGGGGAGATGCAGAATTCACCCGCAGCCCGTGAAAAAGAGTGCTCACGCTGGAGCGCGTGGATGCTGAAAAGCTGTAATCTAGTGAGAAACTCAAACAGAAGACCCTTGCTTTCAGAGATAGAGGACCCTTGCTTCCAGACTAGAACAGCTCATCCTTAAAAGACCATACCCCATGAAATAAAATGACCCATGAAAAAACAGTTGTGGGAAGACTGCTTTGCTCGTGGGAGGGACTCACATTGCAGCAGGTCAGGCAGGACTGCTACTCGTGAAAATTAGACCCACGCTGGAAAAGTTCACAGAGAACTGTCTCCCACGGAAAAGACCCCATGGCATAGCAAAAGAGACCCCTCTCCCTAAGCGAACTGAAGAAAGATTTTTAGAAGTTACAAACTGACTAAAAACCCCATGGTTTGTCGCCCCGCGCTGTAGGTGACAAAAAAAGAAGGGCAGGGAAGATGTTTTAAATTTTGAGCCTGTTTTGCCCTTAAAATGTTTCCTCCCAATCCTTACCTCAACTTATAAACCCGTTTAACTGCTCTTTCCCCCTCCTCTGCTCAACTGTAGCAAAGGAGAATGAGTGAATGATTTTTTTTTTCTGTGGGTGCCTGGCTTCAAGCCAGTGTCAAACCTCAGCAAAGAGGATTTTTTAAGTTTTAAGACTTCTGGTATATCAATTCAAGGCATCTCAACCAAAATAGTAAAAACTTCCAAACATTATTACATTGGCACTCTTCTCAAACACCCAGAGATGGCTTAAGCTTTCTGTTCGAACCCTGACCCCAGAAATAACTCATTGTTACCAGCTGAATACACACACCCATTTCCCATGTGGAATTCTTAGCACTCAGCAGAAATTATCAAAAAGCTTTGCATATTACATTATTTTGCTAAGTTTTATCTCCTCACGAGAAAAGAGAAGCAAACACCAGCAGCTCATTTGTATTTCAAAACATACAGCAAGATTGCTGGTGTCATCTGTGACTTTCAGGCAGTAGTATTAGTTATCAAGTAGTTAAAAAAATAAACAAGAGTCTCAATGTCTCAATAATGTAACAGGGGATGATAACAATTGGATACTGTGGAAAGATTTTTCACTGCATTTGAAAAAATACATTTATATTCCCCAAACTTCCTATAAAAAAGGCAAATTCCTCTTAACAGAAAAAAGATCAGGAGAGCTGTGAAAAAGTGCTTTTCTGTTTGCACCTACTAAATCTTTTTTTCATACCTCAGTTATGATAACTCTTTTCAAATGTGAGAGAGTAAAAGAAAACTCAGTATCTTTCCCAACATAAAGGAGGAAATCTCACCCTATTCCATTAGCTTATCCAGTGAGCTAGGAAATGGAAAATGAATGTAATTCTACTTCTGTTCAAAGACACATTTCACCACTTCTTTAAGCAACTTCAGAAAATAGCTATTAATAATGGACACACATCACATTTCTTCAATCTCCCCGTTTCAACAACATTCAGGTCCTGACAGAAGTGCTGGGCTCAGACACAAGGGATGGGCACAACACTTGCAGCTGTTCCTGACAGCATCATCTCATTTGACTTGTAGTTCAATGAGAAAATGAGTTGAGTCTTTTTAAAATAATAAAGAAATGCAATACATTAAGCGTTGTAAAGGTTTCACTTACTTAATTTGGTCGCATTACTACTTGAAATAAGTTGTCTGCTGAACTCAGTATTCCTTATTACAGAACCCCACTCTGTGTGCTTTCAGTTCTATACATTGCTATTTAGAGTCAGGAATCACCATTTGAGAATGAGACCTTGTTTTCTGCAGGAAGTTAATGGATGATAATTCCCAAGTAAGATGCATGAAGTATAAACAATAGAGTTTAATACTAAGAAATCAGATAAACTAAATCTAGAACACAAAGAATCTGGAATAGAAAATTCGTATGATCTAATAGGTCCAATAAAAGAAATTGGAAATCTCGGAAAAATCTACTTTACTCATCTTCTATCATTGCTTTTAAAAAATAACCTAAGATTTGTGAAAGAAATTCAAACTCTAGCAGTTTTATTTCAATCCAAAAGAATCAGGAGAACTAAGTAATCCTGGAATCCTCTCCCTAATACAACCAGAAGGCTGAACAGCAGGAACACACATCCTTACAACTGTTCACAGATGTACAAAGCCTGAAACTCACTCCTTTATTGTTATACTCTTGGACTGTATTTCCATGAAAGAACAGACTAATATTTACTAGAAGAAATAATATTTATTTCAATTGACACCTCCAATTTCTTACTTGTCAGAGAGAAAAATCACCCCCTTCCCCAAGTGATGCAAGTGGATTTTTCAAGCCTTGTGACAGAAAATCTTCACACCTGCCTCACTCAGGAACTGCACAGAGATCCTTAATCTCAATAGTTGTGCACTTTAGTGTAAGGTTAGACAAGGAGCATTCCTGCTGAGGAGATATTTAGATAAGAAGCTGTAGCTCTCTGTGGGCATACCTGCATTTCACATATGAAAAATAACATTATATACAACCTTCATCTGCAGTTTTAAGTAAAGCTTGATGCCAGCATATTTTGAAAGACATTTACTTGCACTTTCAAAAGCAAACATATAAACCAAAAAACCTGATGCTTAAAGTAACAGGAAAATATTTTATTTGCTATTTGCTATATTCATCAGCTAAGCATAAGGTTTCTTTTGCTGCTTTTCTTAACATGAATGCAGTTGAGTTCTAGCCAAGATAATCAAAGAATATGACACAATGAGGTATAGATAAAAGCGTTGCAGATTTTTTTAGAAATGCTTGTGTTGATAATTCCAACTGAAAGTGTCTACACATAGCTAGAGGTTTGAACTTTGCACATTCAAAAATATCAAAACACTTGTACAAGTTAAGCATATTTCAAAAATACTTACTTTTATTGTAGCAGGTTGCTAGTACACCTTTATCTGCAGGACTTGTACTAATGTGCCAAATTTCACCCACTTGATGAAGGAGAACATTTTTGTTTATAATGTTATTTTCATCATCAAAATCTATGATGTGAATCTGCAAATACAATAAAATAGAACATTAGGGTTTCAAATGTTTTCCTGTGGGTCTTAATTATACATGATGACTACATGGAACAATTTAATGAGATTTTTATAATCGATATCTACTTTAATTAATTGTTATACTAACAATTTACTATATCATTGATTTCATGCAGGATTAACTTTTCTAGGAAAACACAAGTAATTTCCCTGTTTGAGGAAATACCATGCTTATTCTCAATTTTCAACTTAAAGCTTGAAGGTGATTTTTCATTTTATGGCTAATAGTAAACAAGCCATATATTACAATTCAACACTTCTTACAGCAATAAACAAAACTAACAACATTACAATCCTTAGTCTAAATGTCTGCACCAATTCTGTACCTAAATCATCTAATACAAACCATCTACAAAGAAAGAAGAGAGAGGGAAAGGACTCTTCTTTGAAGCAAATACTTTACACTCAGTAAGAAACTTTTTGAGAGTTCACTTTTGCAGTCACATATCTTTACCAAGATACAAATCTAATCTTTTTATACTATATGGAAACATAAAATACTGAAAGATGAAGAAAAACAATAATATTTAAATATACAGATAATATTTTTAAAAGACAGAACTAAGTTTGCTTTTTATTATTTTCATTTTTGTTTGTTGCAGGTTTCTTTACCATGGTTTTTTTTTAATAGGTCTACATTACTATAATTTTTCCCTCCCTTTTTTTAGTCAGCTGTTTTTCTATAGTTGCCACAGAAACACAAGAAATTTAAGAAGATTCTAGTCTGGCATAACATACAGAGGGAACTTTACTCATGGGACTAATTCCCCTAAGCTCAAAAGTGGACAAATAAATTTAGAAGACTCACAAATTTTAAAGAACTGTATCTTCATTAAAAATTAATTTTCCGAGTTGGGTGAACAATGAAGAGGAAAAAAAAGCCAAGAGTTGTCCTATCATCACGACTAAATCAAGTATACTAAAGTAGCTACCGAATCACTGCAAAAATCTTAGCTATGCAGAAATACAGAATATCTTCTTAAAATACAGAAGCTGCAATATAGGTCTCAACTTCATCTAAACACTATTATTTTTAAGGGGATGTGTTTACATGTTACCTTTTTCTTTACTGCCCAAACCGTTATCAGCAACTCCTCCTTCAAATATAATCTTGGACCTCACCACCTATATATTCTTCCATTTTGTCATCCAAGGCATAGAACTGCCTCTGCAGTTGATTAGCAAGTTGTCTTTTGAGACTTCATTTGCTGCCTTGAACTTAGGAATCTATTCGAGAATCAGAGCACTATCCATCTACCCCAACAACTGCATATCCATCTCAAAGAGTGACACTTCCACCTTTCAAAAAAGATCAGTTTAACCTCATACCCTGAGGTTTCTGTTTCAATTCTCCTTTCGCAGCTCAGGCCAAGTCTCTCACCCAAGAAAGTGAACCACAAATCTAAACCCCATTTACTACAGTCACACACATTCTCTTCCCACACTAACCAGGTTAAAAGTCACTCGGCACATAAGGGAGTGCTCTTTATCCCATTTGAAGCCCTTTGAAGGCACAGATAACAAATTTCTCTCTGCTTTTATGTTTCCAATTCAGCTGACAACATCGACAGCTGTAAACTAGCGGAGCACACAGGTAGCTCATGAAAGGCCCAGACTGAGATTTTTAGGAAATATGAAATTTAATTCTTATGCAGCAGTATTGTTTACATCTTGTGAGTTGAAAAATTACATCTTTCACAGCTATGCCAATCAACACCACCTACCAGAATAAGTTGATCAGCATAACAGAAAGAACCGCAAAACTTCCCCCAATGTTTTTTTGCTAAGGATCTTCCTACTCAACTTGATTTGAATACATGATATATGGAATAGTGACTTCACTAAATACTAAGGACAACAAAAATTTCATAGAAAGTATTAGAATACCTAATACTGTACACCACCATGTTCACCATTAAACCATGTCCTCAAGTGCCATACTTACACTTTTTTGAACTCTTCCAGGGATGATGACTCCACCACTTCCCTGGGCAGTCTTTTCCAATGCTTTATAACCCTTTCCATGAAAACATTTTTCCTATTATCCAGCTTAAACTTCTCCTGGTGTAACTTAAGGCTATTTCCTCTCACCTGCCCTGTCTCCTGCCTGGGAGAAGATACCGACCCACACCTGGCTACAACCTCCTTTCAGGTACCTGTAGACAGTGATAAGACACCTCCACCCTTCCCCCAGCCTCCTTTTCTCCAAACTAAACAACTCCAGCTCCCTCAGCTGCTCCTCATAACAGCAATGCTCCAGACCCATGACCATCTCCATCACCCTTCTCTGGACACACTCCAGCACCTCAAAGTCTTCCTTGCAGTGAGGAGCCCAGAACTGAACACAAGGGTTGAGGTCCCGAGCACAGCAGATGCAATGCACTATACAAATCATGAAAATTAGTATTTTAAGTTCTAAGACACAAGACCGAATATAACTTGAAGAGTTTTGAGAATGAGATAAGAATAAATTACATACTTGGATATTTCCAATGTGTACAATAAACACACTAATTTTAGCAACGATGAAAGTACGGAGGACAAAACGTCCAAAACTACACCATGTAGAACACAATGCTACTACTTAAACCATTTGCAGCATGTTATGAGGACCAAATGCCAAGTACTATACACTATTAATACATCAAATATTGACAGAATATAAAATCTTATAAAAACTTTCCTTTGAAATACTAGTATTAATAGGAAAATATTCTTACCTAAAATATATTCTCCTGTGAACACCTAAGATTGCTTTATACAGCAATAAACCTCAATGAGGCAAAAGTTATCATGCCAGCTGTAAGATTATTGCTCTTTCATTTGCACTACACCTGCACATGACCAGAAGGGAACAGATAATCTGCACATGATATAACCTCTCGCCGTGCAGGACTTGGTAAAGTATTAAGTGTTGCAAGACAGCTCATAAGTTTGGTCAGGTAACTAAGAAAGTTTTTAAGCAAATGTAGAGAACCTAGTGCTGAATTAAGTTATAATGAGCTGCAGCCTAGGGCACTTCTTGGGGATTGAGGAACTAGCTGAGAAGAAATGATGGCCTGAGGCACAGCTAAAGGCCAATAACCTCCAAACATCTGTTAATACACTAGGAATTGTCCTGCATTTCTATTGTTAATGTTATTCACTGGAAAACAAAAGCATACTCAAAGTTGAAGCATATACAAACATTTCTAAAATACATAGCATATACCAAATAAACTTACCAAAATCAGAAAATTTAAATTATTAAAGATCTGTTGGCTATCAACTGATAAGTGAGAACCACTCTTCAACAACAATTTTATATTAGGATTTAATTAGTTGAACAGGTTGTAAAACCATCACAGAAATCACAGTAAAAAAATCCACAATATAACCAAATATTTGAAGAGCAAGAGACAGCACAATCAAAAATACAATTGTACATATTGAACTTTTAACTAAGTTTGTCTGCCACTTCTTTTGTTACTCTTTGCCCAAGTAATACTTGAAATGTAAATAAACTGAATACTCTATCCCTCTTATGCCTTGGAATAACTTTTCTTGAGTCTCATCCAGTATTATCATTGAGTAATGAACTCAAAACCCCACTGGGAATTGACAGCTCACACGTCCCGAAGCTATGGTTCCAAGTAATTTTGTGAAGCCCATTACCGGCCATTTTCAAAAGAGTCGGTCACTCCATTCAATTCCAAGGACTTCTGTGGTGGGTATTAGCCTTGGCTAACAGACTCCCAAACCAGACACCTGCTCTCCCCAAGAAAGACAGGGAGAGAAACCAGGAAGAATAGGAATGAGATTGTTTATGTGCCAAACTACAGACAGGAAGGTCGCTTACTAACAGGCAAAACGGACTTGACTTGGGTGAATGAATTAGTTCATTGGCAGTTAAAATAAACAAGTACCTTCTCTCCCCCATTTTCGAGGATGAACTTCACCCCAGACTCCTCTGACCCTTTCAGGTGGGGCAGGGGTAGTGCTTTCTCTCTGATGCTCTTTGCATCTCACTCTTTTCCTCTGCTTCAGCACAGGGCCTTCCTGGGAAACTGACTCACCTGTGTCCTGAAGTGGATTCACTAGAACCAGCCATGTCTGGCACAGGCTACCCCGGCCTCTTCTCAGAGGCCACCACTGCAGCTCTCCTGCTACCCAAGCCTTGCCACCTGCACTCAGTACAGCCTTCTAACACTTTCAGCCTCAAGAACTTGTTTCAGTATGACTTTTACTGAAATTCAGTCACAAAAATTAAAATTGATGTACAATTACAATTCATACACTTAACTGCAGAAGAAACAGTCCAGTAGAAACTGAGCCATGAAAGTCACTCAAATTTTAGTTTGAATTGTTAAACTCATGATCAGAAAGGACACAGCTGATTTCCAATAATGAATATTGAAAAATCCAGTTTGTGAAGCATCATGTACACTTAACTGTGCATGTATCAGGAGTCTCATTAGAAGCAATTAAGGCTTAAAGACTTTTGTTTTACTTTGCATCTCTTCAGGGATTTAAAGACAGCTTCAGAGCATCTATAAATTCAAATTAACAAAAATATGGCAGTTTCTTTACTAAACCAATCTGATTTAATCATACAATTTAAAAGAGCAATATAAATTTCAGAAAATACACACAGCTTTCATTCACCCACATTTCTTAACAATATCTGTACGTTCTACCCACAGAAGTCTTCAACTTGACTATCAATGTTCACATTCAACAGGGAGGAGAAAGGAAGAGGGATGATATTGGAACAATGTTACAAAAAGAGGTAAAAATTACGACTGACATTTGACAGAAAAATTACCTGATTATCATATCTAAGAGACTGTGTTCCAACCAAAAATCTTATTGCATCTGTTTCTGCTGTCTGAGGTGTTAAAGCTCGTGCCTAGGGAAGAAGAAAGCCATTAGAAAAGTACAATTAATAAAATCCATTAATTTCAGCAAAAATCTTGACACTTATACATCAATTGTCATTTTAAGCATTACATTCTTACAAACAGCAGACTTTCCTGGCCTTTATGTCCACTTTGCTTAATACACTTTTTGTGCAATTTCTCATATTTCTGAGGATTGAGGAACACTGGTGCTAAATACATTACTTAATCTTCATTGTATCAGGGATAACATTAAATGCAGCATCTTTTCCTAACTAATTTTCCTTTATCATCTGAAAAAACTCCAGAGAACAGTGGAAAATTTTTAACTTTTGTTAAAAAACAATATGATATCCAAGAAGGAGGTTGTTTTTACAGAAGTTTTGACACCACTCAGGTTGAATATGCCTGTGTAAAAATTATTTTTTTCTCACCATTAACCACCAAGTTTAGAAGCAAATTAAAAACCAAGCCTCTTCTTTTCCACTGCAGCCCATTAGAGATAAGAATTGTCTCAATGATGGGAGAAGTAATTTGTTATTTATCTTTAAAACTTTTGTCATAATGTTACTTCTTTGTTGTATTATGTTAATGGCATTGCTAGAGTCTCTGCCTTGCTTCTTCAACTTCAAGATGCAAAACAAAGCAGTTAAGGGCCATGGTAGATAGTGATAAATAAAGCACAGCTTGAACTAAAACCACAATCGTTAGTTTGCAGTAGTCATTAGTAGAGACTCCCTTAGATAATTTTGAGTAAATGGAAGGTAAATTAATACTCGACGGATTTTTTAACAACTATAAATTGTGAGGAATATCTGCTATTTCCCCATGCAAAAGACACCCTTAATAATATTGTTCGATATGATTTTTTTTAATCTAAAAATAAAACTCTGCAATTCACATCCTATTTGGCATAAAATAGCTCAGCTCTCTCCAGACACTAAGGCTTATATTGCAAACAAATATTTCTGAAGGCTTCAGGTAACTGCTGAATGGCCGTTCCTACTGCCATCCTGCCATGCAGCTTGTTACCTTCTGGATTCAGGAACATTTCAATATCATTCGATTTGAAACTTCTTTTAAAATTGATATGAAAAAGATGCCTAAAAGCTTGGAAGGGAATATCTGGAATATATTATATCCCAATACCCAAATTTAGAGCAATTTAATTCTAGAAAAGCGACTTAAAGATATTTTACTTTTCTCAAATAAAGCAAAGCCATGCCAGCCATTCTCTGGCAAGAGCAATTAAGAAAAATCTAATTTTTCAGCATTGTCTCTGGACTTGTATAGAGCAGATACTTCTTTTCTGGCATCTGAAATGTGTGATTTAAACAGTGTAATATTTTGTCTAAGATGGAGCATAAAAAGTTTAAAAATGCAACAAGCCCAGTAAGGTATAGGCTAATAGCCTACACCTACATTTATAATATTTATATAGGTGGAAAAAAAAGAACTGGAGAACATAATGAGTAGTTTGTGTTCAAAATACTCAAATGCAGATTAAAGATCAGTGTGAATCTATACCACTTTGCTTTGCTTTCTTATTTATGCAGCACCCACCTACAAGAAGCCTAGAGTGTTTCTGATTGACAGACACAACTTAAGTCCACCAAGATGATTGCAGAAAAGCTTTTGTCTTTAACAGAATTTACATTTGCAGATCTTTGCAAGCATTTCTTTTCATTCAAAAGACATGCTTTCAGTTATTTTGAGAAAACAGTAGAAATAAGCCAACAACTATATATCTCCTTCAATCAAAGAAACTTCTGTTGCTTCTATACATCAAAGACAAGTAGAGACCTCCAGAATCTTTAATAAAATAAAGAAATAAAAGGAGTTTCCAGCCCTTTTAAAGCTTTTCGAGTAGATCTCATCAGGCTGCTTTCAAAAACGCATGAAGTTGGACACAAAGGCCCAAAATAAAATTGTGTAAATACATAGTAACATTTGTGTCATCAGCTTCTCTAGCTCTTCATTAAAATAATTTTCCATTTTGCAGAAAAAAAAAGGAAAAAAAAATCAAAGGCATGAAAAAAAAATATTTAAACACATTTCACAAGAAAAAACCACACAATTGTTTATTCCCTGACAAAAAACCTCCTGCAACATCCATACATAGGATATAAAGTTCCAGCTCATCAAGCCTTCATAAATCAGGAAGACTCTGATTCATAATATCAATATCAGCACAATGGACTTTCACTTGTCTCCTGCACAAAGATATGTGTAATTTTGTCTACTCTGAGTCACTTTGAGAGAAAAAGAAGTTCTTTCAACAGATGAAGACACCAAGTAATCCTTGTAATGAACAATACAGCTGAATCTGGAGTGCTGTCAAGATCAAGGAAAGTGCCTTAAGTTTGTCATCTTGTACTGTAACCTGTCAGAGCAGGTTGCAAATCGAATCTTTTATAAAGTATCCTGCCTTATGACTGCAGCTCATAGATAGAAAATAAGCAAAAAAGTGTAGTAAAATGAATATTGATTAATCTAAATTAATGGAAATTATTATTTTTCTAAGTCTGCACCCAAAGAACACAAAACTGTATATAGCCCAAAAAGAGTTTACTACCGGATTTATGTGGAAAGGGACTTTTCACAAGGGTACATAGTGATAGGACAAGGGAGAATGGCCTTAAGCTGAAGGAAGGCAGGTTTAGATTGGATATTAAAAAGAAATTCTTTACTGTGAGGATGGTAAGGCACTGACCAGGTTGCCCAGAGAGGTTGTGGACTCCCTATCCCTGGAGTTCAAGACCCAGCTGGATGGAATAACCTGGTCTGGCAGAAGGTGCCCCTGCCTGGGAAGGGTTGGAACTGGATGATCTTTAAGGTCTGTTTCAACCAAAACCATTTTATGATTCTACCCAAGATATTAAACTATTACTTCCTAAAAAAATTTACATGATGCTTAGAAAATACACAGAATACACATCTGAAAGACACAAGCGGCAAGAAAACATGTAATCCTTACACATGCTGTCAACACCCCACCTAACTGATAGTGCTAGACAATGCAACAACCTATGCAATTACATAATTTCATTTTTAAAGAAGGCCTAACTCTAGGAAAAAACTATTAGCAAGGAAAGCTTAAAACATTGTGAATCACAAAGAACTTTTTGGCTACATGTCAAATTTCATACTTACCAACAGCCCTATCAGGAAATGTGCATATTTTAAAGCAAGCAGTTTTACAGAACAGGACAACAACTGAACTGCAAATCCGCTACAATAAATAGACATGCAAAGGACATTCAAAACCCTAGAACACAAGTGTGACAGACAGCAGTATCGAGATAAAGCAAAAGAAACAACATTGTAGCAGAATGCAGGTAAGACTAACTGGAGACTGGGCATCATGTCTATGCCTACACTATGCTCAGTGTGATGCTGGACAAAGATCACCTACCTTGCCCTTGACAGTTTAGGCCACCTGCAGAACAATAAAAACTGTGGATAAAAAGAAATAGAATAGAGTCTATTGTACTTGACAACACCAAGAGATGATCCAGAAGAACACAATGACAAACCTCAAAAGGGTAAAGAAGGTTGGTTTAAACAAAGTGCATTAAGGAACTGCAATGCACTGATTCTCTACACTTTGTTAATAATTTCTTCTGAAAAACTCACTCTTCAACAGCTTTTGAAATATCAGCCAAGTGCACAAAGTTTTGGGTTGTTTTTTTGTTTGTTTTGTTAATTTGACTGTTACTATTTAGGGCATTAATAGACAAACAAAAAAGTACTTATTCAATACATATGTTGCCATGCGGATGCACTGCACTGGTTTGGTATTAACAAACAAGAAAACAAACAGACCCCAACATTTGAATATTTGTATTACATTTAATACAAACAAAAAAATATTCTGCAAACCAGGCATCATTTGAAATTCATACAATCAATCTGTACTAACAAACCGTGAACTTGCAATGCAAAATGTAAGGACACAGTATTTGGCTTGCAATCCCTAAATCTGAATTTAAAGTTATTTGACCATCTGCTTATGCTGAAAACCAGAACTAGTGTACTGCTACTTGGGGTGGGGGCTGGATTTGCTGATGCCTCATTCTGGAGGCAGAATACAAGTTCCCTGCCCCCTCAGACAAACCTCAGGCTGCTAATGTCATGAATGTTATTTTTGCCTTCTGGCACAATTTCAATTTTCAAGTAAGTATGCTTTGATTTTTACTTAGGTAAGACAGCCTTGTTTCTCCCACCACAGTAGGAGACCCTCTCAGTGTCTCTAATAAGCTGCAATGACTATCAGTGAAAAGGTTGGCAGCACACATGCCCAGGTGACCTTCAATGCTCTCAGACAGCTGCTTTCCCCAAGTCTTTCACAGCAGAAGAATTCCCACCATTGATGTATTTAGTGCACTGACCCTATTCCAAAGACTCACAGATTCTGTAAACCCCTCACAGCAACAGATGCAATCCGCACAGAAAGACCTGCATAGCACAGTCATCCTCAGAAAACCCATTAATTTGTCATGAAGGTAACAATCATCATGTAAAAGTTCCTTCAAGTTCACCTAACTGTATCTTTATATTGTCATTATTCTCTACCATACCTAACATTAGGAAGATCCTACTAATTGCTTGAGGGTCCTAAAAAAATACTTTCCAACTGCTCCACTTCATGCATTATGAAGATCTTTGGGGGATTAGTTAAGACAGCTTTGCCACTTAGCTACTTTTGTTCCTCTAGTAACACTTTAAACCACAAAGGTTTAAAATATACAGGATTGGCACTCATGAGGCAAGTAATCTCAGAGAAGAAAGAGAACTGAAACAGAAGGTAGGAATTTTAGTAAGACATTATCATGCAGTTTCTTAAACTGATTCAATTTTCAAAGTAAATCTTCCAAAGACATTGCTAAAGCTGGACCAAAATTATTAAGTACATTCTGCTTGTTTCCTCCTAAATCTGTGTCCAAACTGGCACAGCCTCTCTCTCTGAACCCACAGGAGATCACAAAAGCTTCCCCCAGGGAAGAGAACACCAGTGCCAATAGGAGCTATAGGCTCTGCACTCCCATACCGGGAACACAGCAGAGTCTGAAAGCCAGCACAGGTTTCCCCGGGTAGCTCACAAGTGACAAACATTGTCCAGGGAAGACCCCTTTTACCACTTCTAGTAAATCTACACCTGGCTTTTACTCCATCACAGGTAAGTCAGCTGAGCTACTCTCAATACATACTGATGACAATAGGTGTGCACACATTTGTCACAGGTCTGCTACAATCTATTTCAGTTGGTATTTTGCTTTCAGTTTCTTACTCTAAGAAAACACATTTGGCTTTAGGGAAATTAAGTTTCATCTTATCGTTGCAAGCAGGCAAGTCCTAAAAATCAAGTCTCTGTTCGGATTCGTAAAACCCGTTAACAACTAACAGACAACACGAAATGGGCCAAGTATCACTTATTTAAGGAGCACAACGACCACAATGCAGAACACTAACTCTATCAATGCATTAGTACACTTTTTTCAAACCTGCTTCAGCCAGACCCTATCTCAGGGTGCTGCTGTGCTCAGCCAGGCAGCTTTCTGCTGTCCTTGCCTCCTGCTCATTATCCTTCTCCCTCACATGTCTATGTACTTTTGACATGCAACATATAGTAGGAGTATCCAGCACGCTGAAATTGAGCTCAGTGTTGAGGTATACCCAAAATCCATTAAATGTGCCAAACATACGCTCCAAAATGATCACTCTCCGGCATAAGTCATGCTCCTCTTCTCTCATCTCATGATGCTGGCTGGCTTCTGCATGCTTTTAAACAAGCAAGATGTAGGCTTGAACCAAATGCCTATCTCAGAAAGCACCCCTCCACACTGCTCATTTCCAGGGCTATAAACGTTATCCAGTCAAACTAAGGCAAACACTAAGGTATTTTGAGATGTTCAGTGGTGCTTTCACACCTGCTCAAAATGTCACTGTTTAAACCTTCAAGAAAAACATGGGGAAAATTGTGACTCCCTGAAAATGAAAGCCAATTCAACATGAGGTAGATATATCATATATTTCAGGTTAGAGAGTAAAGCCCAGGTCAACTCTACACGGGAAAAGAAGAACATTTCACTGACAAAAATCAGCACTTAGCAATATTCCTGGGACCTTACTCATCACGTTCTTATAATTGAGGATATTGATTAATTCTACCAACATTCCTTTTAGAAGAACCACCTTGGTATTGAAATGTTCTGCAGCTGCTGCTGTTGCTTTGTATTCATCATCATGAGCCACAGTCACATCACTTGGCACCTTAATTCAAGTAGTATGTCACATTTTCATTCACCACCCACTGTAATCTTCTCATTTTCAGTGCAGTCGAACAATCAGAGCAACTATGGTGAGACTGTCTTTTTAAAAGTCACAAGAAGAGTCATACACCCTAAAATTCACAGATAATTTCCATGTCTGTACAATGTTCATAGAGCTCACAGACACACCCAGGAGATTAAAAAGAGAAAAATGTATCTGTTCATTACTCTAAGTTACCTTATGTATGCCAATATACCAGAACATATTCTGTACACAGAAATGAACAGAAACCATGCAGAAATAATTACAAGTTAGTTGGTGGATAGCACCCAGGAAGAATCAGCTTTATGTTCCTATAAACATGGTCACATTAGATCAGATGAAAAGCACATCTACACGACTACACTTTCTCCAGTAGTGGCTAAAGATGGACTTTTACTGACTGTGGAGCCCAAACATAAGAAGCAAAGACAAAATTTTTAGAACTTGGCTGAAAAATTAGTCTGAAGAGATGTTTTCAGACTAAAAGCAGTAATTGTGATGATACAGTTAACCATTATTATCTAGCAACACAGAAGAAATGATGTTTAAAAAAATAATAATCTTTCTTATTAGAACTGGAGATGGAAGTTGGAAAAACCAGATCGGTTTTAAGTTTAAGTTTCTATACTAGTGTCTCTCCATTTTCAAAAAGCACAGAGATGCAATTTGTTTCAAAGCCACGTTGGGAATTAATGCAGATCAGAAACAGAGCCTTCATCTCTATGCTCCCTTTCTGACTTATGCATAAATCATCTCTTCTTTCCTCACCCTCTCCTTAAGTGATCTATATTAACAGTAATTTCCTTTTATCACAGCCACTTTATTCAGCCTTTTGCTTTATCCTCCTGCCAGACAACTCCGACAAGTTACATACTTCACAGGAAGAAGTCTGTAAGAGATATATAGTTTGGGAGGGGGCAGGATACACAGGTCCATGGAGGTCCCAGACAACACACTAGCTTGCCCAAATTCCTGGAAGATGAATTATATGTGACTTACTAGAAAGGAGCTAGGAATTTTATTAAGCACAGGATATATATTCACTTCTGCAAAAGAGATTTAAGTATAAGTTTCATTAATTTTGAAGTACAAGTTACAGCCATCTCAAGCCAATCACAAAATACTATCACACAAAACAGACAGCATATTATCAGACTTTATCAGATTTCAGTAGATTCAACATCTAGTGCAGGTGAATATTACGTAGCAGCTCCTATACAAGAGGAAAATCAAACAAATACAAAATTTACTAATGAAATCTATTGGTATAGTCAGAACTACACAGAGGGCACTACTTAGTATGCAAGACATTTGTTAAAAAGAACCTTTGTACATTACTTTTCAAGAACACTTTAGCAAAGGTGTCAAAAAAAAAAAAGTGCATGTGTAGATATTTATATTACTACTTCTACTACAGAATGAATTGCTCTGTTAGGAGATGCTGGTTTTCTTCTGCAGGTATTACTGCTATAATGGCTAGTGACGATAAGCTAGCTGCTGCCAAAGAGAACACATAACAGCTGAGGAAAGCCCTTAGGTGGAGGAAGAATGAATTAGGGTCCCTCTCAGTCTGCTTCACCAGAACTTACAGAAACCTCATTAAACGCAACACCTGTGTTCCTCTAAGATGATCAATAAGTTTCTAAGTTAGACATTTCAATTTCCTTACAGCCATAAAACACTGATGTGATGGACAGATTTGTCCCATGGGACAAATGCACACACATAGACTTCACAGGCAGGTCCCATAAAGTTCATGCAGATTTACGGTAGGGTATAACCAACTAAAATTCTTAAGTTACTGGAAACAGTTTCATGCTCTCTCCTCAAAAGAGCAATTTTTAATCTTTTTTTTCTGACGAGGCAGAATCAAGGATGTCTTTGACAGTACTTTCCTACCACTCCAGCGCCAGACAAAGCCTCTTCCAGAGGCGGAGCAGGGAGCGGTGACCGGGCAGGAGCCGCCCCAGGCACCACGGGGAGAAGGAGCTCTGGCTGGGCCCCGCACCCGCCCGGCAAACGGCGCGTTTTGGAGCGCGGACCGACGCCCGGCCGCTGTCCAGCCACCCTTAAACAGCCCAAGGCGGCTGCCGAAAGCCACCACAACCCGGCGGTGCCCGTGGTGACCCCGGTCCCGGCTCGGGGGACGAGGGAGGACGCCAGTCTCCCCCGAGCGGGCTGTGCTCTACCCCACTACACACACCCGACCCCGCAGCCAGCGCCTTCTCGGAGGCAGGACCGGCACCTGCCAACCTTCCCTTAACCTCCACTCTCGCTCACCTGGAACTCCAGCCCGTAAATCACCGGCGCGTCGTCCTCCATCGCGACCCCCCCAGCCCAGCCAGGCACCGCTCGTCGCGTCCGATGCTTTCTGGCCCTCGGCGCGGCCCGTCGTCGGCCGCTTCCGGGAGCTGCGCGCGCGCAGCCCCGCCCGGCCCGGCCCTCGCGCAGGCGCTGGGCGGGGGGAGCGGTGGGGGACGCGGCGGCGGCGCGGAGGTGACGGGACGGGACGGGACGGGACGGGACGGGACGGGACGGGACGGGACGGAATGGAATGGAATGGTCGCGCGGCCTGAGGGGCGTCCGAGTGGTTGCTGGGGCGGCCTCGGGGCTGCGCCGGGGGAGTCCGTGAGGGAGGCCGGGCCCACCCCCTCCGCAGGGTGTCCGGGCCGGGGGGCGCGCGGTGGCGCCGGAGGCAGCGCCGAGCACAGGCCGGGGCTGCGGGGGCTCGCAAGCGGCGCTGCCGCCGCCGAGTGCTCCTGCTGCTTAGCCGGGCTGTGGTCAGCAGTTTGCGCTGATGATAGCCGTGAGCCCACAGTTCTCTTTGCTGAAACCGGGACCGAGCGGGTCTTTGCGACCAGGGAAGCAAATGTTGAGTCATTGGAACAGGTGGCCCGGGGAAGTTGGGGCGGTCCCAATCCTGGAGGAGTTCAGGGCGAGGTTGGATGGGGCTCTGAGCAACCTGGTCTAGTGGAAGATGTCCCTGCCCATGGTAGGGAATTTGGAATCGAATGGTCTTGTAAAGTCCCTTTCCAGACCAAAGCATTCTCTCATACGATTCTGTGATACTGTTTCATTTGTGTTTAGTGAGAGGCTTTTGGTCTTCAATCTCAATAGTTATGCAGAAAGTATAAAGAGAAAATATTTTCAGAATTAATTCTGTGGTTAGATGTTAAATGAAAAATGCCAAAGGGAAGATGTGAAATAGTGAAATTACTATGTTTTTAAAGCAAGAATTTCACTATTTGTATGATATTTAGGAGTTTCACTGGGACACCTGAGCAATATACAAGTAATAAAACTAATTCTTGTTCTGGTGGGGCCTTGTTCTTCAGTTACTATGGAGAGTAATGAAAGCAATGCTAAGGATGCAAAGAGCACCTCAGACGAAGATGACAGCGGAGACATAGCTCAGCAGAAGACTCAGGAAGAAATTCTCTTTCATGAGGAAACCATTGATCTTGGTGGAGATGAATTTGAGTCTGAAGGGAATGAAACTGTTTCAGAGGATTCAAATAATTTTGTAGATAAACTTAATGAGCAAATGATGGAGAGTGTCATTATTTCAGATTCTCCAAACAATAGTGAAGATGACACAGGTGAACTTGGTTGTCTTCAGGAGATTGTAGACCAAATAGAAGCTAAGAATAATCAAAAAACACAAGCAGAAGTGGATAAAGAAGAGTTTTTAAGTAATGAAAGTGAAACTGAACATGAAGAAACTCCTAAAGACATTTCTGAGATTGGAACAGATGATCAGGCATCTTTAAAGGAAGAATCAATTCAGGAAGCAGTGAAGGAGGAACCAAAGTTGGGAAACAATGTTCCTGTTGAAACAAAACCAAATAATATTGATGAAAGCAAACCTGAGGACCAAATATTGTCACCCAGTACTACCAAACCGTCTTCTGAGGCTGAGCCCATTCCTGTGTGCACCATCTTCAGCCAAGCAAGCAATGCTAGTTCCCAGCCACAGTTGTTCTTACCTGATGGTTTTGAGCCTCAAATGGTAAAATCTCCCAGTTTTAGTAGTATAATAGAGACTCCAGTGAAGTCTAATCCACAGGTGGTTCAACCAAGTCCTAGTCTAAGCAAGTTCTTTGGTGACACTGTTAGCACTAATACTTTAGCTTCTGATTTTTTTGATTCATTTACCACATCCAATTTCATTTCTGTTAGTAATCCCAATGCAAGCTCTTCAGTCCCAGAACAAATGTCCTCTCTTTCTAATGGTGGAGATGGTTCTTCATCCAACCCTACTTTTCCCGTGCAAAATGGGAGACCTGAAGCAGGTGGTCCTCCATCATCTCTAGAAATAACTCAATCTCCCAAGCCATTCTCACAAATCCAAGCTGTTTTTGCTGGGAGTGATGACCCATTTGCCACAGCCTTAAATATGAGTGAACTAGATAGAAGAAATGATGCTTGGATTCCTAGTGAGGAGACAAGAAATGCTCTCATTTCAGTTGCCACACAACAGTACAGCGCCGTCTTCATAGATAAAGAGAATCTCACCATGCCTGGTTTAAAATTCGATAATATCCAGGTAAGAGTCTGTTACTGTATCTTCCTCTATGATTATATTTTAGAAATACTGTAGAAGAGCTGTCTAATAATCTGTATGTCATAGCACTTCATATTGTTGCTGATGGTCACCTTGTGTGTATTACTTCAGTCCTAATTAGAAAATGCAGTGTCACTGCTGCCTTGTACAGGAAGAGGCTAAAACCAGATCTGATTTATTCCTAGTGACATTTGTTTTGCTACACTGAAAACCAGTGTTGACAGTTTCCGTAGAAGCCAAAGCTGGTGGTATTTTTAAGTACTTTATTTCTGGTCCTCTGAGCTAGTAAGATAATGCTCACATTTGGAATATATACAAACCCTCTAAGCTGTGCTGTGGAGTCTGAGAGCAGACAGCTTTGTTTGTGGAATTCACCGTTGCAATTGAGTGGGAAATAATTTCACTCATGCTCACAGTGATCGCAATAATGCTAACACTGACTGAAATGGCATCATTTCTATCTTCCCTAAGTGATGGAAAGGTATAACCTGTAAGAAAGATCAAGTGCTGCAGCAAGCTGCTGGGAAGGGATAACCTCAGAATTAAAAGTCTAGAGGAGATCACAAAGCAGACAACATAGTAGTGAAAAGTAATATTTTGACTTCTGTCAATTTCTAACAGATGAGAAGGCATAAAGCATTTTTTTTCAGAATGTGAGAAATTTTACTCGGATCTATTCAGGATTTCTCATGAAGCAGTTTTATCCTGGCTACTCAGCCAGGCTAACCATCATAATGTTTTGGGGATTTTTGAAACAAGCTCTTTGATATCTATTCCTCTGGATAATAGAATTGGTTTTTAGATAGATGGTGTTGAGAGTTTGGATATTTTAATCCTTAATTATGCATAACAAAGACCATCAGTCAATAGTCAAATACAAGGAGAGAGCAGTCTGCAGTAACTTCTCAATCTGCAGGAGCCATCAGAAGAATTTCTGGAGTGAATCAGGTCCAGATTTATAGATGAATTATCTGAAAAATCTTGGGTTTCTGTCACAAGCAATAAATAAAAGTTTAGACATACGCCATGCTGCTGCTGCTTCTTGGGTTAGCTTTATCTTAAAACATTTGTTTGTTATCACAGAGCCAAATAATTAGCGTGAAAGAAAACACTGTAACAGGAAGCTATTCCTCCTCCAGTTGTACCCAAAATATCCCTTAGACCTTAATGAGTTATTCCAGTGTGTACTCTTTCTCTCCTGACAGCTAATCAGTTAGACAGAAGGAGTGATCCCTTCTGCAATCTCCAAGGATGATGGTCTCCTTTTTTATTACGATAGTTCTCTTTCACCTTCCTCAGTCCAGTCAGGGATTAAAGGCTTGTTTCTGCTGATGATTCCCTAAATCTGGACATGTGTATATATGCAGATCTACCATTTAGTACATAATTGAAAGGAAGATGTTTGACAATGTCTGTGTGATGTATTTCTACAAAAGACCTGATGTAAAATCATCAATAGAATTAAAGGAAATTTTACTGCTTTCTTCATTGTTTATAATTTATGAGAGTCTCCTAGACACGTCCACAAGTTTTGGACAAGTTTTGAAGTGCTTTATGTTTAGAAAACTTTCCTCACTTTCAGTTACTGCTTTTCCATGGCCTGAGTGCACGCCTTGACTGATTTGACATCCCCTAGTTCGGTATCATTGTTCCATACTCTTGCAAATGATGTATTTAACTGAAACTGTAATTGTAGAGTACCTGAAATGTCAACTGAAACATTGTGGGAGGTATATTTTCGGTGTTAAAGCAGCTTCCAACAAGGGTCGTGATAGCTTTGGTATGAATAGTTTGCTAATGCTGAATGTTAATTCAAGATGTTAAACCAACCTACATGCAGTGGACAGAGAAATTGGTTGAAAAATGCATTTGCAGTGAGTGAGCTCTGACTGTGCTTCAGGGAAGGACTGAAATTTCACATGACATGTATTGAAGAGCTTGGGACTTTATTTTTTGCTCTGCTTGCCGAGAAAGTGTATTTTAAGACAGGTCTTCCAAGTCTTACAATCACACTAAGAAATATACTGAATGATTTTTATTTCAGCTGCATGCTGCTTTTTGGCAATCATTTAAAAAACATTATTTTTTAAACTTATATTGAGCTGTATATGGTAAAGATTGCCTGTACCAGTGTTCTCCAAGTGTCGGAACAAATCTGAGTGCTGCTTTTTATGCTCTTTCCATTATGCCTTTTTTCATGAGTTTCTGTCTTCTGTCATTGTCCTTTGTTTCATTACATTCATTTGTACTGTTTCCTACACCAAAGGACTGTTGGATCCAAAGTACTGTTGGAGGGGTTAAAAATTCTTCTTTATTTATGTCATTTTGCACACACTGTCTTTTCTTAATTCTTTGGGCTCTTCTGTCTGAGAGGCAGATATGTTGTTTATTCCTAGGATAAGTGACATCATTAGAGGTATAAAATTTCCATGTAGTGAAACAGTAGTTCTCGTTCCATAAGAAACTAGACAGAAAGCACAAATATATTTCCCATCACTGTCCATGGGGAAAGTTGAAACACTTAATGTCAATTGTCTTTGTCGTAGCTAACTCTACAGTTACTATATGCAGTTTTCTCTTGTTTTAGACAAAAAGCTATTGAGCTCAGCTAGCCCAGTTTCTCTGACTGATGCCTGCAGCTAGTTCTTTGGAAATTTAAAACACTTGTTGAAAGGTTGCTGTTTACATTGGTTGACGATCTCTCAAAGTTTATTTTCTGTGGATATTTAAGGCTAGCTTATCCTGTGCATGTTTGTCTTTGATCAGTAGATTGCACCTTTCAATGTTAACGTATGTTGCAAAAACCTGTAAAACTTTCTGGTTTTTATAAGATTTTTGAGGAGTATTTTATAAGATTTGTGAACGACAATAGTATAAGAAGCAAATAAACCTGAATGTGTCAATACTAACTGAAACCTATACATGGAAAAAAAAGAATATAGCAAATTACATGGAGTAAATGTAGAAGTTTTCATTCCAATGCTGTATATACATGTGCAGTTATATTTATTTCACACGTAATGTACTGGAAAATATGTATTTCTCTAGAGATGAGAACTCTTTTGTTCGGTTTCAATTCTACATTTTATTTTGCTGAAATAATGTTTTAAATAATCTCGTTATCTATTTCTTCTTCTGTTCCGTGAACACCAAGGGAGATGCAGTAAAGGACTTAATGCTTCGCTTCTTGGGGGAGCAGGCTGCAGTGAAGAGACAAGTTTTAAATGCCAACTCTGTAGAGCAGTCATTTGTAGGCTTGAAACAGCTAATTGTAAGTAATAATCATCGTATAATATGTATTTAATATTATGTTTCTCTCAAGATAATGGGGAGCTACTGACTGAGGGGAAACTGGAGAAAAAAAATCTGTGTGTTAGTCTATTCCTGATCCTTCAATAGTACTAGCCAAACTACAATAGTTTTCAATGGGAATGACACTGGGGTGTAACAATTTGGGTTTAAATCACAGAGTAAACATTTTTTTACCTGCAAAAGTTACAAAAAAATTATGTTAAGTGACTATGAGTTTTTATGTAATACAAATGGTTGCAAACCAGATTTTAATTGTGTTTTTGTTTATCTGCGTATGTATTTATGTTTTTACTTGAGTGTTTTACAAAAAGACATAAAAGTTGTAAATGCCAAGCCAAACTCGTATGATAATTTCAACTGCCTAACTTTTTTACTTCAGTGCAGAAAACTAAAGCAAATTACTTCCAAAGGAAAGCTTAACTTAATCCTTTCATTAATGTAAGTACTTCTGTTCTGAAAATAGTGCCATCTAGCAGCCTTGTAAACATTGCCTTGTTCCTTTAACCATTGTGTCCCTGTGTAAAACTCATTACTAGTACTTGACTGAGCCTTACTTGATCTGGTGACATAACAAGATATTTTGGACTTGTTTTATTTAAAAAAAATAAAGGATGAAAAATTATTGAGGAAAAGTAGTGAGGAATTATCAGGACAGGCTGTATTTAGTATTTAAAATCTTTTAATTTAATCATGTGACTTTACATGGAAAGCTCCAAAAGAGATTACTTTTTTGTCATGTTAGGAATAGTCTAGGAGGTCTCAGCAAGCACTGTTAAAGGAATTCAGAGGTAATTTTAAAAGCTCAACATGAAAAAACAGATTGTGATCTCCATCCTAGACAAGTTTTTCTGTTTATCTGAATGTTTTGCTTGACTTGAGAAGGGGAAAAAAATGTTACACAAAAGTCTTGTACTCATCAGTGTGTTAAGTAGGAAAAGCTTTATTTTCATACTCACTTTCCATCTTCCAGAAGATAATTTTTGATGTATGGGAAATGCTTTTCTGTTTAGCCTGGTAGCGGTGTCTGTGCAAGATGTTCTTCTATGCTGCAGACCATCTTGTACATCAATTACAGTGCTGCTGCTGATACTGTTTTTGCTTTGAGCATGCTCTTAAGCTTCAGAAGAATAGTGTTAAAGCTTTTAGGCCTAAGGCAGTAAGGCTAGGAGGCAGTCTGCAGCTGTAGGATTTTTTGTTACATATGACACTTACAGTTATTTACATTACTTACGGTTTTTAAAAAAAAACTTGCCTTATTCAGAAGGCAAGTTTTTTATTTTATTTGTAAAATAGAAACCATTCAGGTAGAAGTCAGAATGTTCTTTAGTTTTCAAGGCTTTCAGTCATTAGCTCTTGGTTGGTTTTGAGTGTGCAATAAAACTTTCTCAGTTGCATTTGTAAAGCTCGTTTCTTTTTATAATGAGAATTAACTGTTCCCTTTCAAACAGTGCATTTCTTCTTAAAGTCTAAATGTGGAAAATTTATTTCTGATTTACAATAGTCTTTGAAGTTAAAGGAATTTCAGACGTAGAAACATTAAAATCCTGTGGTAGATTATATTAATTAAAAAGATGTATACTTTTTACATACGTAATAGGCTAGAATGACAAATAATAAGTACTCTGTTACTGGTCACGAATTTTACTCTAAGTGAATTCCTGACCAAATATGTTCAGTGAATAAATCTTTTAATGCAAAGGACAACTTACAGGCAATATTTATATTAAGATCTAGTTAAAAGTTAGTGAATATTGCTACGCGGTTTCCATAAAATATTTTTCCTTAGCTGTTTATTTGGTATCCTTGTGTACTACACATGAACATGAGATTTTTTTGTCACCCAATTCAATCTCTTGCAGCAGTTTAGAAGAGTGATATTTTGAATGGGTCTGCAGTGCAGAAGAGGAATGCTTAGAATTAGGATAAATTTCGCCTTCAGACTGGTACCTGTTATTTATGTGTTTACATGTGAATTGTTGTCTGAACTCTTAAGTCAATAGAGACCTAATAGTACAGTCCCTGATCACAGCTAAATTTAGATGGATTTCCATCTAAAAGTCTCAACAATTATCACATGCTATAGGAAGACACTAGTGACAGCTGAAACCAAAAGTGAATGTTTAGTCCTATTATGAAGAAATTTGTTAGGTTAGAATTATCAGATGATCTTGGGAGAAGTCCATTGTATTATGGGAACAAAAAAAAAAAAAGGGAAAAAAATAAAAACAGTATTCTAAGCCTGTCTGCTTCAGAGGAAACTGCTTCATTAGTATCTAGTTACTGTTTTAATCCTGTGTGGATGGAAAAGCATGCTCACCAGTATACTAAATCTTCAAACCACAGGTCTTCAGCTGCAATTCTGAAGATTCTCTGTTCTACCATATGATTAATTCTGTTAACTTATTTGGCTGTTTTAATAAATGTAGATACACTGCTGCTACTTTCAAAGGCTATTCCAGAAGTTCATTTCTGTGCTTGTTAATCAAAGGCATTCTGATCAGTCCTCCCTCAAAATCTTTTTTCTAATCAAAGCTAAAGTTGTTTACAATAATTTAAGTGTTTTGGTCTTATGTTGCTTTTTAAGTCTTTTTTTTTCCTTAATATTTTCTTCTTCTCCCCTTCTGCTTAGTATGAGTAGACAGCCATGGCATTTCCACCTCTCAGATTTTCTTTTTAAAGGAAAAAATAACCCTTCTCTAGTCACCTCATCATGGATGTCTTCATAATCATCTTTGGAGCTCTTCTCAGACTCCCTCCCAGTTGAAGCTAACGTCTTTTCGTTATCACTGCTCAGAACCTTACGTTGTAAATTACATTACTTGCCTTGTGGTTTACGTTTTCTATTGTTCTGATATTGTAAATCGTCTGATCTCTGTTCAGTGATGCAGTCCTTACATATTGACAATACCTCCTGGGTTACATCTACAAATGAAGATACGACCTCTTTCAATCCGAGTCATAAAGGAATACCTTATATTGGACTTACATTTCCAGTGTGCATTCTCGACTAGTACCTTCTCACATTCCTGTAAAAGTTCCAGCAAAAAACATTCAAGTAAAAGCACTTCTGTGGGTAAGATGCAGTTAGTGCTTGCAGCACAGAATGTTGGAGACTGGTGTCCTTTTTGGGGGGATCATAGCACAGTCTGCAAAAGCTTCCTTAAGTACAATCAATTGTCTGAAAACAAAATTTATCAAGAAGTTGGTAAGCTGAAATTCCAAGGGTGCACCTTTTCTGATGAGATCACCAACAGCAGCATAATGTCTAAGACAAATAGTTTTTCACCAAGAACTGAACTCAAGTTGTTAAACTTGGCTAACAAAATTGTTCAGCATGAATTTGGTCTCTAGATGATTTGAATCAGATTTTTGCCAGTAAGCCAAAGATGGTTTATTGAACAACTATGCATTCACATTTTCAGTTTCTTCTATGGGATGGGTAGCAGTGACTTGGAAATGCTTTACTGGTAGCAAAACAGTGTGGAGATGGTGTAATTGAATTAGTTTTACAACTTTAGGGCTTTAAAGAGATATGGGGCTGCTGGAGCAGTTCTGCACAATAATTCTGTGGTAACTTCTGAATAGAGTTATACATCTGTACCAGATAAGTTTTTATATTTTGTAACTGAAAACAGAAAATCTGAGTTTTCAATTTCTAAAACATTTAATCAGTCTGGCAAAGGAACATGCATTTACATCTAGAGCAAATAAATGTAAGCAAGATCTTGTTGTCACAGTGTTGTTTTGTTTTACAGCAGCAAATACAAGGTGCAAGCTGCAATTATGTTAGTTCTTGTTATTCCACATTTTAGACTAATTTTTTACCCTCATTTGAACAAATAGCGCAGTCTTGCTTACCAGAGGCCCTTCTGGTTCTGAGTTGTAAGGTGCCTGCAGCCAGAGGAAAATTCATTCTTTCATAGGTATACTTAAAAAAGACTGCTATATCTTGCCACTATAAATATGTAATAGTTTCTTCTAAATATGGAATAATTTCTTCAAGCTGCTAGACCAAGAAAGGGTTACTAGCTACATTTTCTTAACTGATGTGTAAGTGCTCTACCAATGTAATTTACAGGGGAGAAGCATGTCATAGCTGGTGGAGGAGGACATTTTAATCACTTTAATGGTGTTACATGTAGAGTTAATGACTCCCTTTGAGTCTATTTTTAAAAAGTCATATACTGTTACTTTTGTACACGATTAATGTTGTGCTTTTGCATATATTTTCAAATATAACAAACCTGGATACAGTGGTATAACATACCTATTCACTTTAATAAATTATAAATTATCCTTAAAAATAGAGGAAGGGATTGTTCTTTTGTTTCTAAATCAGTGAGCAATTTCCTAAATTTTTATAGCTGATTTCAGAGAAGGTGGGAGACACGAGTAGCACAAACTGTAGATGTGTGCTTGTGGGAAGAGGTTGCATTTCTGTACTAAGAAGCATCTATTTATTGGATAAAATTTCAGTGGTTTTCCTGAGAGACTGAATAATGTTATAAATTGTCTTTGTGTGTCAGAGGAGTTCCCTTTTCATCAGTGAACGCATTTTCTGTAGATTTCCAGTCTGCATGCCTCTCTTTGCTTGACAGAAGAATTACATTTGAAATCTGTTTTACTATGCAGTTTCCCTGTCTGTATGTAAACCTCTCCCAGGATTTCTGGGTTTTTTGAAGAACAGAGAAGTTCTGCAAGAAATGATGCATTGTCTGTTGGGTGGCTGATCTGTTTGGCCTAGCTTTGATGTGTGTACAGCAGTCAGTACTGAGATGTTTTGATGTTTCGGGTTTTTAATTTTTGGTTATGTATATGGATTTAAAAAAAAATCCTTTCACTAGATAAACATCTAGTCTAATAGTGTTTAAAAAGTACAGAAATCATGCAAACTGGTGGCTTTTATTAAAAGAACAACAGCTCCATACTTTTGAGGGGAATGGAAAGATGATACTAATGTCATGTGGAGAGTTCTCTTCTTCCAGGCTGCTGCTGTGTTAGCAATTAACGATTTAGCAATAATATTTGGTTGACAGTATTTTTTCTTAGAGAAATTAGTGTTTTCGCACAATTACAGCTAGACAACCATGTCCTGATCATCACAGAATAATTATTTTTGTCTTTGAGAATGTTCTTCAGTATTTTTTTATGCTGTATCTGAAGCTGTAGTGTCCATATTTGCTTTGTGTCTCTACTTGTGACTTAAAAACAAAATTCACGTACAAGGGACCTGGAGTTTTAGAACTGTGTGATTGTAGACCATAGGAAGCATGAAAGTGACCTGCAAGGTTTTGAGGGATGTTGGAAATGCATAAACATTTCTGGTGGACTGGCAGCTCTTAAGTCTGGTACAATTTGCCTGAGACAATAATATGTCCAGTTAATTTCAAATTAAGTTGTACTGCCAGCAGCCTTCTATTAAGCTTCCACAGAGAATTATGCTCCATGACCAGCAGGCAGCTCTAATTTTGAAATCATTGCAAATACTGTGTTTCATTTTCCAGCAAAGACTGTTATCACAATGACTGTCAGACTTGGTTCTCTTGGCTGTCTTGTTCTATAAAGTATTTTTTGTCTATGCCTGAAATAGATTTTAAAAGATTGTAGCAACTAAGTTGGTCATAAATGATCCATTATTATTTTTTGATCCTAACTCTCATTTGGGAAGAGCAGTTTTAGAGTCTGTGTTTGCTCCTGTTCTAAGGATAATAAGAATTTAGTTTGTCTCTCCAGAAGAGGAATGAATTTCAGGTGATCCATGTCAGTATCCTTCTGCTTTTCTAAATTGATACAGGTAGATGTTGAAGGATGCTACAATGCATTCTCAATTCCTGCTCTTCCATAAGAGTTCAGATAGCTCAGAGTCTGCCATGCTGTTTCATGGTCTTGCTGTCAGCCAACTTTTGCATTTCCAGTGGAACTCAACTTTATCTGGCATTTGACAATGCGGAGAGTTGAGGTAGTGCATTGTGATCTCTGTAGTGGTCTGTTTGCAGCCTGTGTGGCTGCGAAATGGAGGCCAAAAAGTATGAAAACTCTTCAGTTGTTTCTACTGGTTTTTCAAGTTGACTGCTGTATCAATATGTTTTCTAAAACATTGGAGAGAATTTGATAAAATACCAATTCAAGGTTAATATCTGAACTTTGCAAGCACCAATATAAATGTATTTTATTCCTTTACGTTTCATCAGGCAACATGATTATTTTCTATTGTATTTATATTTTTTTATGTATTAGGAAACTATTTGAAAAAATACTACTTTCAGGAATAACATACTTACTTTAGAATGACCTGCTGGATACATGTCTCTTTAAAAACTCCTCTGTATAGTGGGAAAGTATGATAGCTTAAAACCTATGAAGCATTAATCTGTGTTTTAAGTTTTAGTTTGTTGCATCAGGCTATACAAGGCAGAAACATTATTGGGATATTTCTGTTGAAAAACTGATGAACAGTGTGGCAGTACAGTTTGATTTGTCTAAGTAGGAATGTTTTTGTTCTATGAATAAAATATAAATTTAGGAGTATTTTGAAATTAGTCATGCGGTGGAAATTCAGATGTTTACGTTTTATAGGTGAAACAGTTGTTATTGTTCTGAATTTATCATTTATGCATTGTGTTCTTCCTTGTTCTTTGTTTTTGATTAACGGGAATTTTGTATCCCGGGCAATGCTAGAAGTTTATTTTCATTAAGTGAACTGGACTAGGGGTTTTAATCTGGGATACTGAAGTCAATGAGATAAGAATAGGCATTGAATGCTTTATGACCGTAGGATAACTTGAATATTCCTGATAATACGTGGCTGGCAATTCTGTTTTCCTTTCTTTAGGGGGAAAACAAAGTTGTGAAGGTTATAGAATATTCATTTATATAATCAAACAGGATATAGCTCTAAGTTTAGAGTTCCATACGGTATTGTATATTCCTTTGTTTTAGTGATCTGGTAATATTAATGCTTGATTTCCCTTTTTGCCTAATTAGACGTGCAGCTTTGACAAATGACATTCTTCTTCTCACTGGCCAGCTCTCCTGACCTTATCATTATTACTGATGGGTACATGTCGCTGCTGCAGGCAAAATAAGCAGTTGTGCATTTTAGGGACTTTATGATTTTGCTGCTCATTCTTTTTTTCTTCCCAGAGCAGTAAAAACTGGAGGGCAGCAGTTGACTTGTGTGGGCGGCTTCTAACTGCACATGGTCAAGGCTATAAAAAAAGTGGACTACCTGCTAGCCATACAACAGATTCTTTACAGGTATGTTTAAAGGTATGCCTTCGTTGCTTTTTTCCAAAAGTATTCATAGTGGCATTTTTTTAACATTATCAAATTCCTTTTCCTAATTGTAACATAGAAACTGAGGTTATTTAAGTATTTTAGCAAGTCACTTTTTCTGTTTGCTTATGTAAATTAGGCCTTTGTTTAAAACAAACTTAGGTTTTTTTAAGGAAAGTCCAATCTTGATTCTATGTTTTAATTTAAAGGTTTTTACACTAGTAAAATGGAATGTGTTTTGCTGTTTTGAAAGATTCACTCTGCTAAAGTTCATGGAACTGTCTGGATTATGAACTTTATAGTAAGATTCCACATGTTAGAAATGTGTTTCAAGTTGCTTAGAAGATAAGAATCTAAATTAATAAAATATTGCACGTGATTCAGATGTGACCAGATGAGAACGCATGTTTTTTACCCTGATGATTATAAAGCTCTTGAAGTTTCACCAAAAGATTTTAAGAATACCAAAAAGTTGGAAAAAAAAGTTAAAATACCAGATTGATGATTCGTACATGCTAACTCAATTAAAAGAGAGATATTCTAATTGTGAAGCGGGTTAGTTTTTAAGCTTCTGCTTCAAACTCTTAGTACCTTTACAAACAATTAAACTTCGGTCCTCTGTGTTTTGTTTTAATGACTTGATGAAAAGTACTATGTAAAAGAGCAGGTAAATATAAATCCTGATTCTTTTCAGTAATAGGGAAACTCTTTACTCAGCCTTTATCAGAAAAAGTTGAAAAGTTGAAATTGTATTGGATGTGGCTTTTAATTAAAGCTAATAACAGACCTTGTGTTTCCCTTTTTTTATATGTATTAATTTTTAGCTGTGGTTTGTGAGACTAGCACTGCTGGTAAAACTGGATCTGTTCCAAAATGCAGAAATGGAATTTGAACCATTTGGAAATTTAGACCAGCCTGATCTTTATTATGAATATTACCCTAACGTATACCCTGGACGTAAAGGTAAAACACTTGATTTATGAAATGCTTTTTATTTTTGCCGTTTTTACCAGTCACTATGAAATATTGATTGGATTTAGGGGTTTTTTAAGCCTAAAGCATTGGAGAGCTTTAGATTATGTTGGTCTTGGTTTGGTTTTTTCCCCCAGATGAACATGATTGATTAGTACATTAAAGTATTGCTCATATTATGGAGGTAGGGATAAAAGTAACAACAGATAGAGCAGTACAGGTAGTGTATTTCATGATGCTGCTACAGAGGAGTGTTTTTAAAAAGTAAATATAATAGTTTAGTTCTATGATATTGAAATTAAAAACTACGAAACTTGAATAGTTCATTTTACCCAAAAAGAAGCTGGAATGGTGATGAGAGAGTTTGTGGAAACAGACTCTATAAGCTTTAAGCTTTTCCTCTTCAGTTCGTCCAGGTACTATCACTATGCTATTTTTAACACTCTCATGCCCATATACTACTGCAGGTGTTATTTCCTGATTTCTAGGATTAAAAGAAAAAAACCTAAATGTAGAAGTAAGTTAATAATTCTCCTTAATTGAAACATGATTAAATGTAATATTATTAGGTAAATAATTGAAAGTAAGTGAAAATCAGAGATTTACTATGTATCTCATTATTGAAGAGAACAAAACAACACCAGCTTCAATTCTTTATAAGCAGTTTGTCTCAAGTTACAAACGCACTACTTCCCACTGCTCCGAATAGCCCATAGGTTAACCACGTTCCTCTACTCAGGGTATTCTAGTCCTCCAGAAGTCTGGGTTTGAAAAATTGCTGTTTTTAAGAGCAATTTTGCTCTTGTTCAGGCTATTTTGAAAATTTTTTTTTTCTTTATCTGTTATTTAGAAAAGAATAACTCTGATGCAAGTACACTGTTGAGTGTTCTTAACGTTCTTTGGCTTTTGTATTTGAACCACAGTGTGTAATAAAACATTTTTAAGAAGCAGTTGTTACAGGCAGTGCCACTCTGAAAAATTGCAGTCCATTTTACATGAGATTCTGGTAGCCTTGATGGGGTAACATAGAAAAAAAGAAGATTTTGAGGTTGCTGAGGAAGGGAAGTTGGTGTCAGAAAGTTCATGATTATTTGCAGATTATTTTCCTTAGTGATGGAAAAGATCAGTTGCAGCTCAGCAAGGCCAGTGTGGACTGCCTAGAACAACTCCCTCTGACGTTACTCATCATCCTTCAGGCAGTCACAGGCAATGCTTTGGGAAGGAGCTGTGTCAGCTGGAAAAGTGAAAGAGGTCCTGGTCATCAGTTTGGACAGCTTTTTGGATCTGGTGTTCTTAGGGCAGCTGCGCACATGATGCTATAGCAGTAGTAGTCTTCTGCAGGCCATATGTATGTCTCCACATCTTTTTCAATATTAAAAATAAGCTATTTTGTCTGAGAAAAATCCTTTCAGGTCATGTCAGTATTTGAGGCACTTGAGTCCTCATGCCACAGATGAAGCAGGGAGCAGCAGTTCTGGACAGTCTGGCCAGGTGTTGCAGGCACCTGTCCTGTGTCTGAGCTTTGGGTCCTGGAGCAATCACTCAACCACTGTGGCTATTTCATAGAAGTTAGGAGGATATTGATGATAAAAAAAGGTGAGCTTAAGGAAGATAGTCTATTTCATAATATGCCTCCGTTCATTTTTAACAGTTGAACTGGGACCATAATCTGATGATTCATAAGGAAAATAGGATCAAAGTTGGATGGAGCTGACCTGCTAGCTGTAGATATCTCATATACATCCAACGTGATTATGCTGTGAGAAGAGCTGTCAAACATTCCTTACATAGTTTTGAGGAGAGAGAAATGCCATTTGCAGGGATGTAGGAGAACACAAGCAGTTCTCTTTTGTCTGGCATTAAACTATGCTATGCTGGATTATGGATAAAGAAATTTAGTATACATGCATTGTTAACCAGCTAATTTAAATACTAAAATACAGATAAATCATTCCTATAGTTTGGTTGAAATATATTAGCATGAATACACAATCCATTGCTATTTGGCAATTTTGTGTATCATTTTGTGGTGTAACAAGCATAAAATAAAGGGCTTAATTTCAACACTTTAATTTTGATTCATGGTATATAAATGGAGTAAGCACTTAAAAGTCAATCTAAGAAATGAGAGTATAGATATAAATAATGTACCCATTAATTGTAATACAGATAATATTTTGCATAATTTCTTTGTATTCAAAATATGCATAATAAAATATGTAGTACATTAGGAAGTTTTCTGGGTTTTATATGTGAAGTAGGGAAACTTCGAAACTTCTTACAGCAGTGAGAATAGCCTCTCATCCATTAATCTCTGAGAAATACATCTCAAAGAATTTAAGTTACAAGCAGCTGTATGAAAAGTGAAAGATGCTTTTCCATTAATTTAACTTAACATGGCAAACATGGTCATCTTAATTTCCCTCTGAAACTTGCCTAAAGCTGTTCAGCAGTGCTGCTAATCTCTGTTTCCTCCTCATATTTTGTATGGCATTTGCAGCCATGATGTGCATTGATCCTATAATTGTTATCTTTATGATGGCTGTAAGATCTAGTCCTTCTGGAATCTTCCTTTCCTGGTTTCTATGGGCTTTTTGTTCAGTCATCTGCATTGCCTGTAGGAGTGCAGCCTCTCAGGATGTTGATTCTGCTGGGATCCTTGGGTTGGCCAGTGGAGTTGGTTAAGGCACTCATTGATTATTCCTGATAAATAAGGAGCAGAGAACTCATTCTCTGTTCTCATTTTCTAGTAAAATCTTAAAATTCCTCAATTACAGATTTATTTCTTTTAAATTCATCTGCATAAAGAAGCTAAAAAGTCCTATGTTTACATATATTTTTTTCTTTCAAATAGGTAGGTCCTTAGGTCAAGAACTCTGTTTCAGATTGCTTCCTGCACATCTTCATTGTACTATGTGGCATATAGAAGGCTAAATTTTTGTCATCGTTCTCATGACAGATGGATTTCAAGATTTTTTTTTTAAGAGTTTTAATTTTATATTTACACAGTCTGACCCACTTCTATTCATACCATTTGTGTCTGTGTTCCTTGTGGTATATAATAAACTCTCATATGATAGCTTGCCTAACCGGAGACAGCCTTTCCATTGGTAATGCCTATGTGTTTCTGAATGTCTTAGAGCCAACAATTAAAATGGAACATTAAAATGCTATTTCATTCTTTTATGGAGTAATTTGGTCTTGTTTCTGGTTAATAGATCAGTAAGTTCCAGAAAAGCTGATGCTACCAAAATCAGTCTTCTAAAGCTATAAAACTTGTGAATAATTTATTTTGTAATGCAAAGGGGGAAAAAATAAGGTATGCATAAGTAAAAATTGAAGTTCTGTTCCCCTGACCAGAAGCTTATATAACATGGAGTGGGGTTTCTTTCCCCTTTTCATTCTCCTTGTGATGATGCAGCATCATCTGTATTCCTCTAAATGAAATCATTTAGAAATGATGAAATCATTTCCCTGGTGGGAAGGGCCTAGGTAAGGAACATGGCATTAAATATCCAATTGTCTAGAAACTTATTTCATAGTGTATACCTTCCCTTGAGCTCTGGTTTCAATACCAACACAAGGTTTTTAAACGTGTGGCAGTGTTGTGACTAGGGATACAGTAGTGTGTCCTGCAGTGGGATGGCACTTCTGGATGGATAGTGATAGTTTTAAAAAATAACATAAATAATATATATATAATTTTTTTTTCTCAAAATAGTGTGTCTAGATAGCACAACTGCTTTAGCATTTTTCACTTGTGATACTTTTATGACATTACTAATATCCAGTGTAGTTAGAATTTTTATCAATTATATGAAAAAATTGATAGAAAAAATTTGTGTGAAATTTCATTCTTAGTGTGTCCTTAGTTACTCAAGCAGTGTTCTTAATTTGTTTCTTTTATTCAGTTTTGAAATTCCAGTCGTTCTAAAGGAATCCTATCATACATGGTCTAGAACTGTCACTCTAACCCATGTTGTTAACAAGTTTTCAGTGCTGATGTCTAAGGTGAACTATAATAATTGTTACTACATTTTGTAATCTTATTAAATAGCAAAATTTGTAGTGAGAAACTTGGTTTATGTCTGTTGATACAGAGATACTGTGATAACTATGAAAACACTTCTCCGAAGTATTTCTGTAATATCCACAAAAGACATTTTACGGGCGTCTGGACTGTGTATAGGGCAGAAGACTTAAGTACAGTTCCAAGGCCTACCTGGAGCTTGGTTCTGTTTCTGAATGTCAGCCTATGCCATAAGTAAGGACAGACTTGGATTGGGGAAATTATCTCCTTTATGTGATGCCTCTACAGTGGTGTTTGGCCATTTTGAGCTTACTGTCTACCTTTCTTTTTCTCTTCTGCTTGTCTATGCTAGTAGGAGGCAGGCTGACTGAAGCTTCCCTTTTTTTAAATTTTTTTTTTTTTTTTTTAAATTTATGGGGTCTGATGATGCTATAAACAAAACATCCTTTTTTTCACCCTCATTAGATTTGATTAGTGGGATAACGGTGGCAAAATGTGAAGTGGTGTGGGGAAAAAAGATTAGTAATAATAAAAAGATTAATAATAAAAGATTGTGGTAGGTAGAGAGACAAAAGGAAGTTAGCAATGTAGAAACAAAGATAAGAGAAGAAATGCACAGGCTAAAGAAATGTCATAGAGAGTGCTCTTCCTCGTTAATAAATTTTGCAGGAAAGCAAAAGAAAATACTCCATTGTTACACATGGTACTGTTTTTTTCTCATGTGTTACCACAAATACTGCCTGAAGTTAACACTCCCATGTCAGACTGATTCAGTCTTGGCAGTTGCTCAGGGGAGTTCTTCATTCAAGCTCGTGTTGGCAGTTAAAAACATATTAAAACCTCTAGTGGAACTGGTTGCCCATTATTTTGTTTTCATTATTGTGTACCTCTCTACTGCCTCTTTAAATTCACTGTTCTGTTGCTTCAGAGCCTTCAACTTGAATAAATACCACTCAAACGTTGTGGTTCCAGTTGGTTATTCAGGCTACTCAGACATGCAAATAGAAATTTTTCTGAAGTGATACGGATATTTTAGTTAAGAAAAGTATGTATAATATAAGGGGGTAGAGTACTGCTAAAATACTTAATTGTGCATTCTTTCCCAAAGCTACGAAGTCTCATTGTAGACAGTACCAGCTTTACACAGGATTTCGTAATACTGTGAGCAAGTAACTAAAATCTAAATTCTGCCTTATTACAGTTATCAGCAGGTAAGATTTAGGGTGATCTCTTTGCTGCAGGGCAATTGTTGTAGAGTTTTCCTGCATTCTTTCTGTTATGTTTTCCTTTTTTCAATGCAAGTAACTCCAAATCACTGAAAAACTCTTTTTGAAACCTTTTAAAACCAGGTCATGATTCAGAGTTTCTGTTCTTAGGTCATGTGCAGTTAAATTGTGAAGTATATGCAAGCATGTAATTTCAGATAAAATCTTCAAAACATTTTCTTTAAATGATTACAAACGTTTAGGCTTCTATCTTACCTTCTGTCTCTCTGGATTGAGGGTGATAAACAAAATCTTGTAAACTAGTCTGTTGAACTGGGATTTTTAAGTGTACTTTTAATTTCTAGTCAGAAAAGCTAGGATTTGAAGTTTGCTGCATTATCCCTCTTAAAAAGTCCTATAAATCATACAAATACACTGTTGGTAGAAGTATGTTTGTGCATATAAAGGCAAAGATATACATCTCTCTATGTACATATATGTGTAAAGCAGAATATTTTTCAAAAACTGGATTTTCTGTATTTCTCTTTTACCCAATGAAGGAAGGAATTGTTTCTTTTGTTTTGATTTGGGGTTTTTTACTGTTATAAAGATCTCACTTTATCCTTTCAATAATTGATAATCTGCTCTTCTGTTGCTTTTTGGTATTTAAGATTTGTTGAACAAGCTGTAGAAGACAGATCAGAAAGCATTTCTGGTTACTGGTTTGCAACAAGAAAATACAAAGATAAAATGGCTGGTCACTGGAATACTCTTCTCAAAAGGGCTGCAGATGAGGGCTGCAGTTCGGATTTGATTGACATGAGGTGATGTTTATGTTTTGACAGTTATGAAAATGTGCAGCTGTTCATAAAGAAATAGAAATTGAAATCTGTGGTCTTAGAAAATTCTACCTGATCTTGCTTTTTATTCCATCTGTTCCCATGCTTTCAGTGTAGCCATTTTCCTTTCAGCAGGCCTTTTTTTATGTTTTAGTTTTGCCTTTTGTATGCTGATAATACATATATATATACATACGAATGAGATTAATTCATGTGAAAGTGACAATCAAACATCACATTCTTTGAAAAAAAAAATCTCCACTGTATTTAAAAGTGAATGCTAAGAAAATTGGCTTAAAATTAAACCATTTTCCTTTATAAATTTTTATGTATTATTATGAATCCCCTAAAGAGGAGCAACAGAGGTCAACTGTAAAACATCAAGCTAGAATAAGATCTATTTAACTTAGAAATAAAATTTCAATATATAGCCGTAATTGTAAGGTATTGCCTTTTGTGGAAATTATCTAAACTTAGCTGGCATAGTTTTCCTGTATAAGAGGACATTACTGTAGAAATCAGAAGTATGAAGTAGAGGGCAAAATCCCTTCTCCTATACTCTTAACTCAACATGTTAATTACAGGATATGCTATTTGTTTTAAATATTTTCTTGACATGTTGCCCTGTTAAATTCAGTACTGACTGAAATATAATAGAGTACATGGGTTTGATTCCAAGTAGTTTTGCAAAAGACAGTCTGTGATAAATTCAGTGTTTATATAAAATTTTCTTATCCCTAGTGGGATACCACAGAAGTAGATATGTATGCCTGCTTGTAATAGAAACCTGTTACAAAGAAATGTGTTTCATGCATGCTTTAAGTATGTGGCCCGAAAGTGAGTGGGTGAAACTTTTCAGACAAGTTAATGTAATCCTTAGTCTAACAAGCACATGTATTATTTCTGTTATAGCTGAGTGTTAATGCAGTCAGTTGTACTTTCTTGTTTTGGTTTTTTTTCCCCCAATATAAATGTGTTCATTGAGGGAAGTATAGGGGGTTTTTTGCCCCCTGCTAAACTTTTTTTAAATTAAATTTTGTACTCAAAATTCTACAACCTGCCTTTCAGACCTTCCTAACACTATTGTTATTGATCTACTAGAGTCATCAGCAGGCGTCATTTACTTCTTCCGAGTTGTTTTCTTGTTAAACTAGACAATGTAAAATGAAAATCACAGTTATCTGAAAATCTCTTTTGCCTTTTTTAAGTCTCACCTCTTGTCAGTTCTAACACAGCTATTAATCAGTTACAGAATTACACTGGTGAACAGATCTCTTCGCATGCATTTTGTGTTACTGCCACGTATTTCTTTTTGAGAAGTGTATGTAAATTGTATAGCACCTTATATAAGTAGCACTCATTGAAAACTTTACCAAATCTAGGTAAATTTATGGCCTTTTTTTTAACCAGAAAATCAGTTTATTACTGTAGGAACTGAATTACATACATTATCTATACCTCATATAATTTAACTAAAAAGAAGTTTACTTGTAGACAGGAACATATCTGGAAAAATGCACTTAACCAAAAATCTCAAGAGTTTATGATTTATAAGCAGTGTATTTAAGGTCTGTATTTGGATGACTGGCTTGAAGAAGTGCTGCAGGTTTTTTATGAGCAATTTGCTCATCTGCTTGGACCTAAAATTATACAATACTGTTTACATGGACTAGTAAGAAAGCTTTACCGGTGGTAAAAGGGCATTTCTTTTCTCTTCTCCTTTCCCCGGTTGTCACATTTGTATGAGAGCATGTGTACAGTTTTGTGCTTTCTTTCAAAAAAAAAAAAAACAACCTCTTGCTGTTCAGAAGAATTACAAGGAAACTGAGGAAGAAGGCAGAAAGACCTAGTGTTTCTGATATTTTAAATAAAGTTAGTAGCTTGTTTAATAAGCAATAAGTAACAGACATTGATTGGATGGATTTGCTGGATGTTTACAGTAAAATTTCTTCTATTTATGTCATGAGTTTCAAAAAAAAAGAGAAGAAACAGATGCTAGAGTTTTAGATCCTCCTTTGAGAAATTGTAGTACAAATTCTGGTTTGAAAATTCTTAACAGTAACTAGCCTTACACCCTGACCCAGCTTTCTTCTGGTTTTGTTTGAGAGATCTGTCACCACACTTGATGTACTACTGAGGTTCTCACTGGAATGCTTTTTGGTCACAAGCTATGAAGGAAATACTAAGTGGTTGAGAAATAATATGTCCATACAATACATTTTGAGGTAATGTAGTTTTGAATGTCTGTTACAACTGAGAACTTAGTTGTAATAGGAAATAAATCAGATTCTTATGGAGTCTAAGTTGACCTGGAGTCGTATTCATCATTCTGACATCCTCTGACACCACTTCTGATGATGTAGATTGGTAGTGGATTATTCTTTCCCCTCACAGGAGTGAGTTTCGTTCATAGTAGAGTGGTTTCATTCAGCAGTACTGAAGATCAATACTTTACAAAATACAGGATTCCAAAAAACTGTTTCACAAAACATTATGTAAATTTTACAAAACTTGATAATGTGACATGTTTCATCTGTGCTCCATTAAATACCTATCTATTTGTACGTTGAGTTGTTCTGGTACTAATTGAAGTTTTCTGTGTGATTGTTTATTGAATTCACCTTTTGTTGCATTTTACAACAGGATGTAAAGATACAAACTTGTTCAGAATTGACAATGCTGCAACACAGTCATTAAGCAAAATGTTGCTAAACCCTTAGATTCTTTCAGTTTTACAAAATTTTCCCCCCTTTGCCTCAGGAATCCCATTGAGTTCAGCAGAAGGTGCATCATCAGTAAATTAAGACTACCTTCTCCAAACTAGCTGGTTTTAGGCACTGCTTTTTTTTGGCAGGATTACTGTTGGATTGTGGAGTTAGAACTTGCTCATCAGAGAGGTGGTAGAGATAGAACCAGCCAGAGTTCAGATTTGCTTCCATAGGTTTGCAATGCAGTTTGCAACATGTCTGCAAAGCAATTTTTCTCTGCTGTTTTGGCACAGAATTTACTCTTAAATTATTTTCAACTTCTTTTTTGTTGTTGTTCACTGCCTACACTGACAGTGTATCTTCTGTCATGCTAGGCACTATTAAGAATACGTACATAAAATATTTCACATCTTTTGTGACTGATTGAATCAACTTCTACATATCACTTAATAGAACTTCAAAGGCAGTTTTATTTTCTTAATGTTTTTTCCACATATGATGATGCATGAAACTCATGTGTGTGTCCATTACAGGAACACAGCAGTCAGGGAAGCCATCAGGGACAGTTAGCATCAGCAAAAGAGAATTTATGTAGATATAAGTGGCTTACTGTGAAGGTCATAATTAGTGAGTCTTGTGATTAAAATTTTGTCAACCTTTAAAAAAATGTCTAGAGGCAGTGACTCATTTTGTATACCATTTACCTCTTTGACATACAAGCCTGTTAAGAACAGGTGCAAAAACCTATTTAGAAAGCTCCTGAGTCCTGTTTTTGAGAAAAGATGAGGCAAGAGGTAACTTGAGAGAAAAATCCCCTTAGAATATGTGTATAGCAGATGTACATATTAGAATATTGGAAATGTGGCATGGTATTTTGCAAGGCCTATATCCCCATTATGCCAGCTCTGATTTGGTTTCAGTAGTGGTGTTTAGTTTATGTTCAGTGTTGTTGTCTGTGTCAGGATTATGCAGTTACCTGAAAGTAATTTGTAGCACACACGAGGGTTTGGGTAAGCTCTTGAAACTGCCTGTGAAGTCAGCCAGGATGCCCATAAACATAGACAATGAGGTCTTTGGCAATAATAATAATAATAACAACAATAATAATAATAACAAGAACAACAGTAGTAGTAGTAGTAAAGTAGTATGAAAAGGAAGACATTTCTTTTTCTTTCCTAATATTGCTTAAAATTCCCTATTCTTTGATATTTTGAATGAACCAGAAGTTACACAAAAATATGCCAAGAGGTTTTGCATGCCGCGGTTATCTCTTTAACAAGCATACTTTGAAGGCAAATAATTTCATCTTATTTCTTCTACACTGGTTGTAAAATACGCATAATTATTAAATGCTAGTAGTAATGTATCTGCAACTCGAGTAAACTTCGTTTTTTTAATCCTTCATTTTAATTAGTTTAAAGAAATCTTCGATGAAACATTGTACTTCCCACTAGAACTTTTTTTTGAAAATTTGAGTTAGGTGCACATTCTTTTTGCCTTCTTGAGTATGGTTTACTTGTGTTTGCCTATTTAAAACATTTTAAACATGTCACATGACAGCTGAGAAGAAGTTTCCTATTTTCTCATCTTTCACATTTTTCATTAGGAGAAGAAAAAGACATGAAGGCAAAATGGACTTTGTGATATACACTAGTGAGACATACCTTTTTTAATGTAGGCAGATCACAAACTGATCATTATAGGAGCACACTTAACAAAATTAATTGTGTTTCTAGGTTCCATGGTTCCTTTCTCCATGAGGATTTTGCATGCTGAACTTCCTCAGTACCTAGGAAATCCTCAGGAATCACTTGACAGACTGCATAATATGAAGATAATCTGCGCCAAGGTAACAGCATCTCTAGGCACTAACATTTCTTAATGCTTAAGGAATAAATTTTATTGTCCTTATAAAGAACATTAAGTTTCAATTATGACATTTTTTTACTCCATCTTGATGCAAATAAGAAATTTGCTATTAAAAGCAATGAAGTGTCTCTTCCATTTTAAGAGAGATCCTTCTCTCCTCTGTGGTAGCTCTGGCTCAATTGAGTAGAACAGAGGACAACTTTCATGCTTTTGCCAGACAAGATGTGGAGCACAGTAAGCAGATGTGTTTAAGGGCAAGTAGGAGAGATTTCTTTGCTTCACTCACCCATGTCCAACTTGCTGAAAACAGTTGTTAATGATCTTGGTCCTTCAGAAATAGTCCAAATAACTGGTTTTAGAAACAACAGTTATTTAGGAATATAAATACAACCTGCTGAGTTTGATTGAGGTTTTTGTTTTGTTTTTTCAAATGTATAATATAAAATTCTGGCCTAAATTATAACATGAGATTTGTCAGTGCTGAAATTGGAATAATGGTGTTGTGAGCACTAACTTTATCCACTTAAACCAGCAACCCTGAACCATAAGCATTCATCCTTAAATTTTTTTACAGGAATTTTTTTTACAGAAATCTTTCCCAAGTAGTCTAATGCACCAGTGACCATGAATTTTACAATGTGGTAAACTGTAGAAGAAATGCAATATTATTGCTTTGTCTATGACACTTGAATGTTCAAAACTGTACATAAGATAAACACATGTGATTACTTCTCATTTTCAGTATTCCTTGCTAGTTCCCTATATTTGCTTCTTAAAATAACTTGGATAAGGGAAGTGGAGAGATTTGGTAATTGCCAATTGTATAGCTATAATGGTGTTAGATGTACAAAATCAACTTTCTTCTCACACAGTAATGTCTAGGAAAACCAAATGTTTACAGTAAAAAGCCCAGCTCTTTTTATTATGAGGGGAAAAAAATGAATGGTTTACGTAGTAAGAGGTGAAAGTGGCATTTTTATAAAGTTGGAAAGAATTGATTTGGAAACCATTGAGCGATATATCTAATTTGGACAAGAAGTGGTACTTCTTAAGACTTGATGACTGCTATTACCTCTCGTCTAATATCACTGGCTGGCTGTTCTCTCCAGTCCTCTTCTTCATAAACAGTCCTCAAAATTTGAAGTAATTCTGTTCTTCTAGGATGCCATACAGCTCTATTGCAGAATTTCATGATGCTTCTACTAACATTTGCCTGCCCCAGTCAGCAGCAGATCGGCTGTTTCACATCTTGGGTTTATGCAATCTGGTATTAAGTGCTTCACTGTCTGCCCTCAGTCATGAAGGTGCCACTAGGTTCCAAAACTGAACTGGTTTCTAAGTTCTTTAATCTTGTAACGAAGAGAGAAAACTGTATGAATGTGAACGAGGGAGCGACTGCTGATTCATCAGCCATCTGGCAGACTTGATTGGAATGGCCATATCTCAGTTGCAGTGTGATCGGCCATGAATCTCTGCAGGTTAAAGATTGTTGGTCAATAGAGGAATGAAATAAAAAGAAATTAACTCTGTCCCCACACACACACTCCTTTACAAGACCTTCAAGTCATTTACAGCCTTAAGGTGGCTCTGCCTCTGCTGTTTCTCTTCAAGTGCATATCCTTACAGCATACCCGGTGTACCAAGTAAGCTTTTGAACTATAATACAAGATTTTGTTTGAACATGAACTAGGCCAATTAATTGTTTAAGTAAGGGAAACTGAATAGGGTGGAGAAGATGAAATAGAAATAAAAGAGAGTTACAAATTAACGTATATACATATTTCCCTGCCCACTAAGTTCTTGAAGAAGAGGTCTCTTTACTCATGTTCTCAGTCCGTCAGTTGCTAGTGGCCTGGGTCACTGTGAATTTTGTGTTATCCCTTGTACCTTTGGAGAAGGCTGCTTTTAAAGATGGCTCTACGTCTTCCACAAACTCTTCTGACGAGTCTCTTGTTCTCTTCACTTGGTGTTGGTTCAGAGATTGTCACCTCTTTGCCTTTGCTTTCCTGTGTCTGAGTTTGCAAGGTTTCCCCTCTGTTAGTGTGTTCAATTGCAGCGAGAAAGACAGCAATATCCCTTTGGTTCTGACAGCTTCCACTAGAGCCAGGATACAGTTGCCAGGACAAGCTATTGTCTGTGCTGATGGATGCTTCTTTTTAAAGTACAGTACACTGATAACTACTAACAAATAAAACATCCTTCTTGGAAATGTTTCTGATCAGTTATTCTAGATATGTCATTGCCAATTACTTCATTTGTTTGCATTCAGTTAAATACCTTTGTTTTTGGAGCAATTCAAGGACAACTGTAGAAACAAGAGTGTGAAAAAGGACAGCTTGTAAAGATAACTGTGTTTTTAAAAGACAGTTGTAAATTGGTGGTAATTTAACCATTTGAAGTCAGGGCTGGCTGATAAAAAACATTGTTTATATATGATTTGATTTTTGTATAGAATGCTGTTTGTCTAACAGTCTTGATCTCAACTGGCATGTTCAAGAATATGGTTCTAATACTTACAATACCCATGGCATAACCAAGAAAATAACATAAAGGATGTGCACTCATTAGTCTTAATATTTGTATGTGACACTTGGGAACCATTTGGGTTATAACAGAATTAATTGGGGAGCTTTCAACCAAAAACGTCTAGTGTTTTACCTCCCTATTTTAAAAAGTGGAAAAATAATCTTTGGTCATCTGTATTTACAGAAGGGCATACAAATCATCATTATGTAAATGAGATGATCTTGGAGTCATAAAAGCTAGAAGAAAGAAAAGACCTATTAGCTCACCTAGTCTGTCTCTCTGCAATGCAAGGTTGTTTTGTGGTTTTTAATGAGCCAGCCTATGCTGCTGAGGCCACATCCCCTGGGAGGTTATTCCAGGCTAATGGTAGTGCATTCTGATCATAAGAAAATTTGTCTTTTAATTTCATTTCTCTTCCTTAGTGGTGAGGTTTTTTCCTATCCAATATTTGCTTTTAATCTGCTAAATTCTTTATTGCTTTTTGTTGTATATATTCTACAGACACTTGTCAACTTTAGATTAACCATTCCACTTAAAGATGGAACTGTATTTATTTTGGTTACTTGGTCTTTACAGCCTCCATCTACTTACATATTTCTGGTACCTGAAGCAGGATTGGAGGTTGGGTGCAAAAATGTTATTTTTATTCTTCCTGTATATATGTTTCCATATGTATTTTTTCCTGCAATAATGTTTTTACCTTTTCCAGTATTCCTGCAGGTGTCTAATCAAGATCTGGTTAGATATTTTGCATCTTTTTCAATATGTACAACATTTGGGAAAGAACTTATCTGTAGTGCCAAATGGATGTTATAGCCCGGGAGAGGAATACAGTGAAATTGTTACTGTCTCTGTGTCATTGCTGTGTCATTGTCTTCCCAACATGAACTGCCTCAATGAGTTGTTGCACCTCTAAGTCCACCTTGAAATAAGTGGTCTCTGAACAGCCAGGCAATAAGAGTGACAGTAGTACCTTAAATCACAAAAAGGTTTGTTCTTTTCAAGTGTTCATTTAAAAACATACGCATGATCACTTTAGTGCTAATAATGCTGAGGACATGCTAAAAAATGTTTAACTCAAGAACAAAATGTGAAAAGAACAACTGTCAGGATAAATCCAAACTCCTCTTGCTTGTACCTATGCTTCCCTAGATGTTTGAGGGAGAGCTCCTGAGAATTTACGCATTTCGTAGTATAATATATTTCACTTTTAAACCCTAATCCCTAAACTGCCAGAGCAATACTGGGCTTTCTGTCAGGTGGGTGTAGCAGTGGCAAGTGGGCTAACAGTCTTGCTTCCTGAAAAGGCCTCTGCATTACCTCTACAAAACTTGTCAAAAATACTTGGTGCCATTTGCCCATCAGCCACAACTTCTGTAGTTCCACCATTGTCCTTCATGAGTAGCTATGTTCTTCCCTAGCCCTTTCATACACCCTCTTCCATGTATCCTGGCCTTCTGTTTTACTTCCAAATTGGTGAGCTTTTCAGTATCTTTGAACTTTTCAATCTCTTAGGTCTGGTTATTATAAGCTTCTAGTTGCTAAGGTGACGTAAGTTTTCTCTTTTTCATACGTTACTTCAGTCTAGAGGGCATTTGTCTTCACACCTTGTTTGTTAAGTTCACAGAAACTGTGATGACCCTGTCCCAGTCTGAGTACCCAAAAAGCCACAGTTCCAGAAGCACCAAAAAAAGGCTGAATGGTGGTATGCATATATCAGTAATTCCAGCATACAGGCAATAGGGAATGAAACAGAAGACTCAGTGAAATAATACTAGCCAGTGAAACTAATTAGTGTGCATTTTTAAGTGTTCAAAACAAGAAAAAGCACAGGTCATATGTAAACTGATGAACTAAATGGTAGAAATGTTCAATCATATTTTTCTTCATAATAGGAGCATGGATGATTAGAGCTCTGTCATGTGATATTGTTAGAATAAACAGTTTACCACCTAAATATTTCATATTGACTAAACCCAATAACTTACACTGAGGAACTGTCAGAATCATTAATGTTACTATTAAACAATTATTGGAAAATGGGGAAATGCCCAAATACTGGAAAACTGCAGGTGGTGGTTTTGTACTTAAGAAGGGCAAAAGAGGGATAAACCTAGGGAATAAAACAATTAGCCTCAAATCATCACCGAGCTCTGTTTTAATTATGTTGAGCTTGGGGTCACGGCTAGATATCCCCAAGTAAAGTCACAGAATGGTTAATGTAATACTCTAATTGTATGCTAATATCTAATTCTTCCTTTTTTGATTATGTTAGTAAGCATATTTTCAGAGAAATCCATTGTCTTTTTAAACAAGACAGCATGTCGCCTTGATGAAGGCCCTATGTCACATTTAAACCATTTCCAGAGTAGGAACTTTGGGGCTTACTGAATCTGAGAGGAAATCACTAGATATTTTGTAGGGGAAGAGAAAGATCAGGGGTTTTAGACCACAGAAAGTAGATTATAAAGTGGTTTGGATTTGTGGGAGAGAAGAATGTGGGGTTTTTTCTGACAAGTTGTCTTATTATACACTAGGCATTTAACACTGAAAGGTGGCACTTTGGTTTCTAAGTGATTTCTAGGTGGCTGCACTGCTTTTGAAAGTGCGACTGAGAGTCAGTCTTGCAGGCGTGCCACTGCCAGCTCATAAATTGCCACCTGTCAGCTAAGCTGCAGTATCTACTGGCATATGCTCATAGCCTCTCATAATCTGAGGTAAGGCAGCTCAGTCTAGCCCTCTGTGACCAAAGTTTACAGTAAACCATATTACCTTGTATTTGTCGTGGCCTAACAGTTCTTACCAGGAAAATTAGCCTGGCTCAGCTGGCAGGTGGTAAGTGTTCTACATTCATTGTATGTCTCTCCTTGCTCTTAAATTCTTTGTAGCTAAATTTATGAACTTAACTTCAAAACTTTGCTCTAGTCTGTGAAAGGGGCTTGGTATCTTGTAGGGCAATTTCTTCCAGCTTAACATGTCTAAAATTGGTGACATGAGATGGCTTTCTGGAGGTACAGATTATCTTCTTTGGCTGTGGAAAACACCAGCACACTTTCCAGGCCGGATTAATTCTACCTGTCTTCTTTTTCGAGGGCTTCCTGTGTTGATTTGAAGTGTTCTTTTATGAAACACTGAGCACAATTGGAATACTTCATTGGGTTAGGAGAAGACAATTACTTCTTATACTGCCAGAAGCTGAAACGTCTTCGTTTGGATGTGCACTCAGTCCCCAGAAGAGGCAGTGCCTTGTATTTCCTTCATTGGGTAACCACAGTGGCTGATTAAACAGCAAGTGGCCCTAATAGTTTTTTGAAGGAAATCTCAGGCATCATTCTACAACCAAAGTTATACATCTGTAACAGGAAAAATGGGGTCATATGTGGGAACAGGAAAATTAATTTGGAGAAACTTCAGTGGAATTAGGAAAAGGAAAGTTGACTTGTGTTTCAAATGGAGCCTTGCATGCATATTTTAAAAGTGCTTCAGACACAAGCTTCGTTAAGTATACATTTGCATTCTTCCAATAAAACAACAAATATTTCGTTCACTCTAAAATTTAAAATCTATGATAAATTTTAAAAAGCAATAAACCCCAAAGTTTGAGAGGAAATTGCAGTAAGAACTAAGAGTAATACTTCATTAAAGACAAAAACATGAAACTAAAGATACTAAAGCCCATACTTAAGGTGAGGAAGTCAGGAAGCCGTGGCCTTCTCTGAAAAAAATCAGTTTTGACTTTCATTGTGGTCATTAATGTTCATTCTCTGTTGAAGCATATTTCCTGTTTTACTTAACAAAATGTGTAATGACCCTAGAGTGTGCTGACATTTAATGTTCTGTAAGTATCATAAACCAAACTCTAACATTCTTCTACAGTACAATGGCTTTCTTATTTTGTGCAATTGATCTAGCTATAGTAATAACCAGTAATTTTGAACAGTACCTATGTGAAGCATTCCTGCATGAATTGGTTTACACAGAGACTGTCCATTGTAGATAATTTCCATTAAATATATGGTGCTGTTTAAACTCATGTTGGTTACTTTAAAAAAATTACTACAGATACTAGAAAATTTGGATCAAGGCTTAGCTGAAGATGGAAGTATGACTAACATTACACAGGAGAACAGACAAGGTAGGTATTCTTTAAACATTTTTTTCACAGACAGTGTGTTTTTATTGCTTGCCTAAGTATGCCAGAAGTTTTCACAAGAGTGCCCCAGACTGGTTAAAACTGTAGTTTTGCAATCTCATAGTCTACTCAGCCCCTGAAATGATACACTCTGTACTACTTTTTGCTGGAATTAATTTCACAGTTTTGCCCTTGCTCAAACTCATGCGATAAATCCGTTCTTTTCCCTACTTAGAGGAAACAACATGGCTGTTATCCTTTAGTGATGAATATATAAGTGTATTGCTATTACAGCTAGATGGATGTTTCATCTTAAGCCTTGGCTGACTGACTACTCTCAAACTTCATGTCTGACATCCACTCAGTTTTTTCAGATTGAACTACCACCATACAATGGCTGCTCTGGCTTAGGGTGCTGCTGCACAGATGGCTGAATCTCACTGTAGCTGCATGATACTTAGACTCCTGAAATATCTAAGGCACTCTTTAAATAATATTTATATTGAGTTACGTCATCGTTTTTATGATTTTATATCCAATGATGTTTTCTCCTGATCCTTCTATCTTAGTGATGTTGCTTCAATAGTATAGGGCAAATTACTGCACAAAAAAGGGTGATCAGGACAAGGGGTTTTTTTAACAGAGTTTATACTTATGAGGTCATTTGAGTATACTTGAAAATTAGACAAGAGGAGACATTTTAGTCATTGCTGTGGATTATATGGACCCGTCATGATGCCTAGCAAGTTCAAAACACACACCAAGAAAACAAACAACTTTCACCTTTAGCTAACGGTCTAAGGAATGTTACCAAATTCTTTCTAGGAGACCATTCACATAGAGCCCGTAGAAAGTAAAAGTCTGGCTCTGAGATAGGAAGAGGCTGGGTAGAGTTAATAGCAGAAAAAAATTGTAAATAATTCTTTAAAACTGTGTCTGTATGGAAGGATGCAGACCTGTGTGAGCTATTCTTCTACCTGATCTTCAATTTGACTGGATGTAAAAGTTGCTTTAATGTGTCACCATACCTGACTTGATACACCTTCTAAATACATCCTAAAAACATGAACACATGTGAGCAGCATATATCATAAAAGTATTTGTACATAGAGTCAAATGAATACATTTACTACTCTTCTCGAAAGGTTAAGGAAAAATGGAAATAATCTTACATTGAAGTTAGACACAGCACTTAATGAGTTTCTGTTCTTTTCTCTTGTATCTAACGTTCTCTTTGCCTGTGTTTTCCTGCTGACTTTGCCCTGTTAGCACTTTCTGCCAGAATTTTTGTCTTTATCTCCACATCTTTTGTTTTTTATGACTTTAAACCAAGGTGTTTATCCCCTTTTAAGGTACAAGGACTTCTTCCTAGCTGTGTCGTGATCCTGTGTCCTGCAGTCTGCTTCACTCATGAGTTACTGCCTCCTTGCTTTTCCCCTCTGCTTTGCCTTCAGAGCTCAGTTGGGCTCAGAAGGAGGCATAGTTAGAAAAGCAGCAGCTAGTAGTTACCAAGGGACATGGCTGCAGAAATGTGGAGAGATCCTTACATGTCTACTGTGCAGCTGCCTCTAGGTTTAAGACTGCCAAAAAGCCCACGGGACCTTTGCAGAGGCTGTTGACTGCCGTTGTCTGTGGAGGTCAGCCAGGTCTGTTCCCTCTCTGCTGCATCTCTCCATTTGGAGCTCCAGGAGGCTGATAATGGGTTTGCTGGTTTTTATCTGAGACTTGCTGAAGCAGACCTTATTAACTTTATATGAAGACAGCCCTAATTCATTATGAGGATTATGCTTAGCATGTAATTTCCATGCTGCTGATGTAAGAAGGTGCAACACCAATCAACTTACCATCTCTAGCCTGGAGCAGAGCACCTCATTTGCCAGTTTTCCAGCAGGCAGAGAGATTTAGCATTGCAGCACTTGCCTGGTAACGCGCTCTGTAAGATGCCAATTTTGTAACTTCACAGTGCCTATTGAAATGAGTGGCAGTGTGGAGTACAGAGCCCTTGACAAAAACAAGGAAAAGCAAATTCTTAGAGTGGAAGCATCGCTGCATGGACTTACAGAGAGTGTTTCAGGCATCTCAGTAAAACACAGGCATCTGCTGTTGGGTTTTGGTTTTGTTTACTGCTTTGCAGGTTTTCTTTAACCCCTTTCTGCCAGTGCTAAGGAGCCTCATCCCACAGAGATACAGAACTTCCAGACCAGGTTCCTGTTCAGTTTCTAGCACAGGCTGAAGACATCTGGTCTGCCTGCTTTGCAGTCCTTTTTTGAGAACTGTAGCTCGTGCTATCTAATTGTTAACATGAAACCTGGATGTCTACAGTGTAGAAATCAACATCTAATTTTTTGTCACCTAAGTCCTAAAAAACTGAATGTGGTTACCAAACTATGAGGACATGCAAAAAAGGAGATACTTATTCAAGTGAAATAATGAAGAGGAGTTACTTAATTATGTTCACATTTTACAGACACCCACAAGGAAAGAAAAAAATGTGTCATGAAGTATTTGTTCATGGTTTACAGCATCATCTCCATTAGTAGCACTAGGGATGTGTGGTCAGGGGGCAATTTCTAAAACAAAAGCTAGGAATAATGAATGATTGTAAGGTACAGTGGATGAAATACTGGGTTCAGTGTTGGACCCTACGTTATAACCCTCTTTTTGACAAAGATAATTTGAGAATATTCATGGGTTGGATTTTTTTGGTTTTATTGTTGAAGAGGATGGAAGGAGTTTTCCTTTTTAGGAAAGGCAGTAGACATTTCACCGAGCTCTTCGTATTCATAATGACTTCTTTGTGTGCCAAAAGAATTATCTGTGTAATCTGCCATGTTTTCATCAGAGACTACATTAATGATACAAATGAGTGGTCTCAGTTATCACAATTTTATTGAAATAGCCTCTTCTCCCTTCCCCCCACTCTCTTTCAAATCGTTACAGTGACCTTGACTGCCGATTGACTGAGATACATGTGTTTTTCAGATGTACTAAATGAAAAGTTCTAATGTTTATTTTTGAGGATTAGAGGAATATTTCTAGCATTGATCTGTGGTACTGTAACACGAGAGAAAATAAGGGTCTGTGTGAACTGTTCTCTTAAAACATCAGGAGTCTGTCTGCGAAGCAAGAGGGAGAAATCTGCTGCAGCTTTTAATGCCTGCAAGCTCCAGGAGCATAGGGAAAGCAGACAAGCTTGGCAGATTTTTTTCAGCATCTCTCTCAGCCAGAGGCAAGCACAAACAGTCCCAGACTCAGACATTTCTCACTCTGCATGTTTTGGCTCTGAAATGACACTCTAGCTATGTTTGATTTTTTAATTTATCACATTTAATGCTGTAGATTACATGTTTTTAAACTGATGCTCATTATCACTTGAATCCTTTTATGCACCTTTTGTTCTGATGTTGGAAAATGTGTGGCTTATTTCGGTGTTTAATATTTGGCTTGAGCTGTGAGCTGAGCGACTGTCTATTGCTCTGCGTTGTTGCCTTGTGTATTGTACCCAGAGCTGCTTGAACAATTCCCTTGGAGAGATGCAGAATTCTCTGATGCTGCAGCAGGGCTGAGGATTAAAAATTCTAGGCTAAAACCCAGTGGTGTTAACAAGGGGGACCTTTTCAAAATCGTAATTCATAGGACCAATAATTGATGGCAAGAAAGAACCTCTAATTTATTTGTGCAAATTCACAAGCTGCTCTTATTTTGCAGCCTCTGTTCAGCTGTGGAGGTCACGTCTGGGCCGGGTGATGTACTCCATGGCAAACTGTCTGCTAATGATGAAGGTACGTGGGTGGCAGAACTGCAGAGGTACCGTATATTCCAGAAGAGAATGTCAGAGAAATGCAAGTGAATTACTGGTGCAGCGATAAGGCAAGACTACCTAGCAGTACGTGAAGGTTTTGCTTAGTGAAGAATTAATTAGGCTTAATAATGTCTTATTTAATAGATAGCTATTTGCAGTAATGTTCTTTGGGAACATATCCGTACTTATTTCTCCCCAAATCATCCTAGAGAACATGCAATAACAATACAGAATTTGCATTTTTAAATTGAATTTTTCAAACACTTAACTAAATGCTCTAATTAAAAGCAATTATGTGCTCTGTCTTTTTCAAACTGTGCACTAGGAATGTTGCTCTGTTTGTGAGGATTGATAACACTGTAGCTTTTTTATCTGATGGAGATCCAGAACATCTAAATACATCCTCCCTTGTCAACCGATCTCAGTTGTAACATGTCTTCTTTGAAGTTTAAATCCTCGCTAGTGAGTAGAGGTGGAAGAAAAGCAATAAAAACAAAAGTGACCACCTTTCACTGCTGGGGTTTTTCCCCTTTTCCTCTTTTTGTTTTTTAACCAATTGTACTCCATTTGGTGCAACACTCTTAGCTTCTCCTTGTATTCAGGAAGTAGAAATAAAACAACTTCTGCCGATCATGTTGTGGTCAGGAAAACAGGGGTGTCGCCATTCTTGCAGCAAACTGGTGTTATCCTGAGCTCAACTGTGCTTTACAAATCAATTAGAAGCCAGAGCCTCAGAGCTGGGCTGTCAGCAGTAGAATCTTTACAGGCCAAGATTTGCACTCCTGGCTCCCTGCAATTCAATTGCCCAAGGTCATGCCAGACTTGATCATCTAATATTTCCTGAGCTACTTCCCAAACAAGGCTCCATACTTAATATTACAATACCTCAAAAAAGTATGGTTTCTTCTTTTCTTTTCTTTTTTTTTTTAATAAAAGATTTAGCTATACAGCTTTACATGAAATGAAATACTCTTGTTATGAGAATTAGGGGAAACATACATTTGTTTTCATGATTATATTGCAGTAAGAACATTTCTGTCTTGCATAGAAATAATTGTTCATTAAAACATGGGGTATTTTTAAGAGTTAGTAAGCATTTGTCTTTTGAAGTAGGTACATGACACAGGTTCATTTTTTAAATCATTCTCTTTTTCATTAAATAAGTGAAGAAAAGCGTGAGTTGCCATCCCAAACAAAGTAGAATATATAAATAAAAAAATGCTAGTATATATTTTCAAGAAATTCACTTTACTTTTTGCTGTGTATTCTTTTTAACTTGTGCAGTATTGTTTTTCATGTGTACAGACAAATTACATGCACGCACAGTTCTCACCTTCCTCTGGTTTGGTCTTGTTATTGCTATTTTCCTTGAGTAGCAGAACTATATTTGTGAATACCAATTATCATCTTTTTGGAAACTATATTTCAGAAATACTGCAGCTCAGATACTTCTTAGGCCCTAAATACAACTGGTCTTACCTCACAGCTGTTAAATTAGAAATTTATGGTTCACAGTAACTTCCAGATTACCCACAATTGCATGTTAATGCATAATTACTTCCATCTGAAATTTTCATTTCAGTGGATTGGCTGTAGGGTAGTTGTGAATCTTTCAGTTTTCAGGAATATCCCCAGACCATTCTAACATGCAGCTGTACTGTAGTCATCTTCTCCACCTTGCAGAATATTCAGCATGAATCTATTCAAATAAGTTTTAAACACACTTTTGTAAGTTCTCCTATGAGTAATTATGATTAATTTAGCACGATTCCACCTTTTTCTGCTGTTGTATCATATGCTTTAAAAACTGCATTTGTTTTTCTTCGAGTGTTTCAAGTGTATGTAATTTTAAAAAAACCGATTTAATTCTCCGAGTCAGCGCCATCTATTGCCATCTAGTGACCATTTACAGTATTGCAACATTATGCTTGATCCCCAGGTACTGTTAGGTGATGGAATACCTTGTGCGAGTAGTTGATGATGATAATAATAATTTATTAAAGTAAAACCATGTGACTTCGGTATGAAGAAAAACCCCAAACATATTATCTTACTTTTACTGACCTCTTTGGCCAAAAGAACTACAGTAGTATTTAACAGGGAACAATTTTGTCAGGATTGACGCTTGAAAATTAAAAAAAACCCACTTTGATTAGATGTTGGTCCTATAACTATTTAAATCTACTTTTGTTATCCTCAGCTCTTAATTAGGTTTATTTCATGTCATATCTTTTTTGCATTACTTAAGTGAATCAAAGAATTCTGCTTATGTAGTACAATGATTTTTGCCTTTTTAAATATGCCTCATTTGTTTCATAGTTAAACATCTCCTTAAATTTTGAGATGGAGGAGTATATGATTTTGGAGGTAGCAAGTGAAGGCAGAGTGATTCACCCAGACACGGGAAATCAGTCATGTCTCCTACACCCTGGGACTATCTTTCCTGGGTGCTGAGTTCTGCCATGTCCCTTTATCCATGTGACCAGTGACAGTTTGGTAGCAGTTCAAGGCAGTGTTAATATACCTTTCTTTCCTGTTCATCTCCCTTTCCTTGTATAACCTTTCTTAAATGGATTCTACCTGCTTTCTATGCACCACTGTTGGACTTAACCAAATGACAAAGAGACGGTGGCTCTCAGTCATATCAACTGATATCAAACAGCTTTCCTCTTTCCTGTGAGCAAGGGGCAACTTAAGGAAAGATGTGGCAATACAGCAGGAGGGGAAGGGGGACCATGTAACCTCTCACTGTAGACTTCCATTTACAAGAACTGTGGGCTTAAGTCACTATGAAAGCATATCCTGAATACAGCAGCATGAGGGGAATATTAATTTAACGTACAGCTGATGATGTGCATTGTTTCATTTCAAAAGTCTATCTGCAAAATGCCTGTCACTTCACTAAATCACCATGGAAGTGTCTTAAAAACTTTTTTAAGTTCTTTTCATCTGAGCTAAAATCGCTTTTGACATTATCTTACCAGACTTTTATCTCTCTAAGGAACAAACACTTAAGTATTTTCCATATATATTATAAATGCACTCAGAGACACATTTTGTGCTTTTTAGTTTTCTTCAGTGTTATGTTAGCTTTTGTAGAACTTGCCCTTCGTAAAACAAAACCATTAGAATTTATTTTAATATGGGTATAATACAATTAAAGCGGTACGAAGAAGGAGGTAACAGCTTGTGCTAGTGACACAAGGGACTGATGCCTGAGGACTTTGGTTCCTCTATGATTTAAAGGAGAAAGACTGCATGAATCATGATGTCTTTTGCCTGAGCGCTGCAGTACAGCTCTCTGGATTCATAGCACTGTGAATCTCTGCTTTCATAACCTTTCCACAACTGCACTAGATAGAGAGGAAGGATAAGTTATTCCTGTCCTCTCTCCCCAAAACAAAGTATTGATGAACAAACCACTCCATGTAACTAAGTCTAAGGTTTCTTGAACTTACTCTCAGCATTCTACACATCATGGTCTTTTATGCTTACTTTTAATTAAGTACTTAAGGTGGTGATGAGGGAAACATGAAAATACGTAATGCAGTGACCGCGAAGGGAAGTACAGTTATACTGTGATGCATTAAAGGAAAAACATACTCCATCAAGTAGGTCAAGTGGCTTACTAGAACTGCTTTGGATTAGTATATGTAATGTTAGCCCCAAATTTTCATAATAAAAGAGGTATTGAGTTATAAAACAATAGGCCAGTTCTCATTCATATCCTGAATAGTGCAACTTCAGTCCTTCTTTTGGGATTTTTTTATGAAGGTGTGGAAAATTGGAAGGCTCTTAATCTTTTTAAATTAAAGACCATGACAATATGTCAGCCCCATTTCTAAGTCTTAAGATCACAAGCTGTGGTCATTGGGGTTTTTACTGGCAAAAAATCTGGTTTACTCCTTACAACAACACCTTGTATCAAGACTTCAGTCCTCAGAGGCGGTGTGTATTTACCATTCCATCAGACAATCTTCGTCGTATTATGTCAACATTAGCAAAACTGTGAATGACAACAGTCTTTAGTAAGTGAGACCAAATATCATCTATTTTACAGTGTGCTCCATCAGAAGGAGCTGTCAGATAAGATGCGTCTATAACTCACCACAGAATAGTATCATTCTGTATCACATGTAGGATATTCAAGAAACCTCCTGATGTTTTCATGATAGCGTGGGGAGAAGAATAAATGCATATTAAACTCGCTATGAGGTCCATAGGGGACTACAGAATGAGGTTGTATTTAGAAGTGAGCCTAGATACAATGATACTTCACAGTTTCATCCTGGAGCCACCCTTGCTTTTGCCTTTGGACATACAGAATTTAGTCTCTTGTCATCTCCTGGAAGAAATGAGTCCCATTCCTGTGACAGATACTGCAAGGCACAGATGTGATGTGCTGTGCTGTTGTATGGAAAGAGGATGCAGTGTCCACCAATGGAGTGCATAGACTCTTAATGTTCACCTCTAGTCTCACATTTCAGGAGCTGTCAGTGTTTATGTACTTGTAGTTGTAATGCATATGGTGTTGGAGATAAGGATGATGAGTGCAGAAAAGGAGGAGGGTTTCTTTGCCTGACTAGGCCAAATCCATGAAGCTCCTGCAGCATGGGCCTCTGAGACGTGGCTGCTTGTTCCTGCCAAGGCTGGCTGCTACGTACACGAGGGAGGCTGTGATGGTGCAAACACTGCCCACTCGTGCAGCTTCTTGTGGCTGAGGCTTTTCTGCAGTCAGTTGATGCTAAGCTGTAAACTAAGCTGGCAGAAGCACTTTTCTGTCAGCTTGCTGCATGGTCTTCTGGGAGTTGTTTCTGCATCAGTTTGGGGATGTGACTGCAGAGCCCCAGTCCCTCATGGTTGTGCTGTGCATCTTTGTTGTGTAGCCAGAGCCTTGGAGTGTGGACAAGAGTGAACTCTGGCTAAGGGGCAGCTTTAGACCACAGACTTTGATACAAGAAAATTATTTCTCTAGTGACCACATTTGATGCTTGAAGGGATAAAAATCACAGTCATAGACAATCCTTCAGATTTAGTAGATTATACTCTTGGAAGAATTAATAGGTACGACAATCATGGCTGGGGTTCCTCTAAAGAGCTAGATCAAAGGGTCCCTATTCCAAATTTTTTATGCCTGCCTAACACAGTCGTACTCTATGATCAATTAAGTCCTTTACTGAGAGGTGTTACAATGAAAATTGAAGTTTTCCTAAATCAGAAATTTGTGAAAATTTGTGATTGCTTGAATTTCATCACATTTGAGTAGTGAATGACAGCACAATTTAAATAAATATACTTGTGTATATGGCATGTTGGTTTTCCTCGGAACTCTTTTTATTACTAATAATAAGCGTGAACTTGTCATGGCACATTAGAATTGGAATAAACTCTAAATGTTAATAATTAATTGTTCAGAATTAATCATTATACCCACAGTATACCAAGTTGTTTGCAAAAGAAAGGTCCTGCAGAGGGCTTTCCTGGGCTGTTTAATTCATCTCCTCCTACTACAGGACATGTAATTTCTCTCATATACAGATCAGACTCCAAAGACTTTTCTTGACTTTTTGTTTGTATGGGACAATTAATATGTTTCAAATAGAATGATTTGGGTCAGAACAGACCTTTAAAGGTCATCTAGTCCAGCCTACCCCTGCTATGCACTGGGAGCTCTTGAACTGGATTGGGTTGCTGAGAGCACCAGCCAATCTGACCTGCAATGTTTCCAGGGATGGAGCATCCACCATATCTCTGGGTAGCCTGTTCTGGTGTTTCACTGCTCTCATTGTAAAAAATTCATTCCTTATATGTAGTCTAAATCAACCCTCTTATAGTTTAAAAGCATTACCCCTTGTCCTATCACAACAAGCCCTGATATATAGGCCCATTTCAGTTACTGAAAGGCTGCAATGAGGTCTCCCCAGAGCCTTTTCTTCTCCAGGCTGAACAACCCCAACTCTCTCAGCCTTCCTTCTTGAGAAGTATTCCAGCCCTCTGACCATTTTTGTTGCCATCCTCTGGACCTGCTCCAGCACATTCTTGTGTTTCCTGTGCTGAGGACTTCAGAGCTGGATTTAGGGTTTACTCCTTTTAAGTGCATCCTCAGGAAAAGAGATTCATTACACCTGGGGAACATTGCTTCCTCAAACCAAGCAGGAGATGAAGAAAAACAACCTTTACTCTAGTAGCTGTGATCACATTAGGGACAAGTTAAATGAGTACTGTAATTTGACTAAGAAAAATAGTAGGGCGGAGAGTATCCCAAGATGTCTGTATAGTTTTGAAAGGTTATTCTCTGTTGTCTTTTGCTTTCTAATGCCCACCACAATTCTTGTATTAAGTTGAAGGGCAGGACTGCTGGGAAGCACCAAAGTGCTACAGCACAGAGAGTCCTCAGCCTTTGCTTGGCCTGGCCCTTGTAAGCGAAGGCAGGTGCTCTCTGCCTCTGCTCATGTTTCTCCAAGCTGCAGCAGCTGAGGCTGGCACAGCCCTGGGCCAGTGGATGTTCCTACAGCTACAGCCTGTCTCAGTCAGCACAGGGCACGGGCAGTGCCTCTCACCTCTGCCTGCCAAACCGTGTGGCCAGGCTCTGAAAGTCATGTCCTGCCGAGGTCATTGAATTACTCCAGTTCAGCCATGAAACAGCTGAACTGCAGGAAGCAGTCACATGGGCATTTCTTTCCAGTGGGAAATGGGACCATGGTTTTGTTTCATCTTCTGTCACTGGTCCTTAGCTGGAGGGTACACTGGCGCTCCATCTTGAGCAGACAGATCTCAACGCTGCCCCCTGCCAGCACGGCCTTCATGTAGACTTGGTGTCACTTGCAAAGCTTTCTGGAGATCAGAACCAGCCCTCCCCTCACTTAGTTTTAGCCCAAATACGTTTTCTATTTAGATTACCTGCTTTTAAGCAGTAAAAAACCCAACAATTTGGATGGAGGAAGGGAAAATGTCTTGTTTCCCTTTGTAGTAGTGCTAGTTTGTCATCTGAAGATGTGCAGGAATTGCAGTTTTTGTCACGTGATGTTTTTCACAAGAGCGTGTGCACAGGCACTTCACAAAGCTTTGGAATATAGTTTGCTAAACCATGTAAATTATACACATATTCAGAACATGAGACACTTTTCAAGTATGTATACTCCCAGTCACACAGAACGTGCTTGACTTTCATCCTAAATCATAATCTAAGATGAAGAGTAAATGTTCAGAGTTTTAGTTTGCAGCATTTAGTTACAAAAAGAATATGGTCCTGTTAAAAAAAAAAACCCCTGTGTATGCAGTTCCAGTATAACTGAGAAAAGACCAATGTAGTCAGCTACTGGTGCCTACAGTGATTGATAGAAATTCTGTCCCACTGACAATTTGCAAATACTTTAATTCTGTTGGAATATGTCTTTACAAAGAAGATGACACAAAAGCTGAAATATTCTGAGCTTAAATACCTGATTGTATGCTTTTCACCCTTAGGACTACGTGTTGGCTGTAGATGCTTACCACACTGTCATCAAATATTACCCACAGCAAGAGCCTCAGTTGCTGAGTGGAATTGGAAGGATTTTCCTTCAGGTATGCATTTTATTCTAAATTTCCTAGGTAATACTGCTGTTGATAACAACATAGAGAATAATTGTTGCGATTAAAACTATAGCTGTTTTTGTAGGGCAGATGTGAAATTGTAGAGGCAGTGCTCAAAAAAAACTCCTTCTACCATGTCATATTAGATAAAATTAGGAAATAAGCACCTGTAGTATTAAAAGTACATTAGCAAACAAAGAAGGTGCTGTAGAAAGTTACGCTAGTATTTTATTCAAAAAGTGACATTCTACTTTCCCTAAAACTAAGGGTAAAGCTCCCACTGACATCAGTGAGCCAGAATTTCACTAAAAATCTCCTGTCTTACTGCCTCGGACTGCATGCAACTCTCAGTCACACTGTATAACTGCCATCTTCAGCTAGAAAAAAATTGAGAGTGTCCTTCTTTTGTCCAGATCATATTCCTGAGAAGACAGGGGAGGACACCTTAAAAGAAAAAAACAGTTGTCTCGGTTTGGACAGG